>PVIH01011265.1:0-38857 GCA_004025045.1 Sigmodon hispidus | reverse complement strand
AGCTAAGCTATACATCTATACGTAGCACTGTAATTATTTAGAGCATGTTATATTTATATACAGAAACATGATACATAATAATTTTAAAACATCATGAATTTGAGAGTGAAGGACGCACAGGAGGAAGTGGAGAAGGGGTGGAATGGGTAGAAATAGTGTAAAACATAATTATGTGCTAAATTCTTTTTAAACTGAAGTAAATGTAAAAGTTGATGAAAAACATTTGAAGTTTTTATTTATGCTGATATCACTGTGATATTTTATAGGCTTTTTTTATTTGTTTGCTTGAGACAGAACTTCTTTTTGTAGCCTTGACTGTCATTAAATTTTCTAGCTAGACCAGACTGGCCTCAAACTCACAGAGATCTGTCTGCCTTTGCCTCTTGAGTTCTGGGATTAAAGATGTACACTAACAAGTCCAAATGTCTTAATAGACTATTTTACTTTGTTACTTTCTCCATCCATTCTCTCTCTCTCTCTCCCTCTGTCTGTGTGTGTGCCTGTGTGTCTGTGTGATTTGTTTCTTTTATCTGTCTGTCTGACATTGCTTTCTTTTCTTCCCTCCTTCCTCCTTGTCTGTCTTTTCCCCCCTTCTTTCCTTTCTTTGGGTTGAGGTCTTATGTAGCCTAGGCTCACCCTCAACTCACTATGTAGCCTAGGATGACTTTGAACTTCTCATCTTCCTGCTTCCATTTTCTGAGTGCTGAAGTTACATGTTCCTATCACCATGGTTCCTGGTTTATTTATAGTGCCAGAACCTTTTGCAAGCTAGACAATAAATCACTCTACACCCGGGCCCCATTTCCTATGTTTCTTCTTTCCTGTAAATGTGCACTACTCTCATCACGTAACTTCATGAAGACCTGAATAAGCTGCCCTTTTCATTTTTGCTGAGTGCTTCAGACCCACTCTGATCTTTGTGTTCAAATTTTGCATCAGAGTCACTTTAGAACAAAGTTTTCCCGATTTTCACTAAAATATCTAATTAAAGGCAAGACGTTCTCCTGGTAACAGGGCAATAAATGATGCGAGATGTCTTTCTGTGTGCTGTAAATATTACTGGCCTATGGAAAGGCATCTTTAAAAAAGGCAAAAAAATTCCAAACATAAATAAAAAATAGTTATTGACACAAATATAATATATAATGTCATATAAAAAACAAATATAATAAAATACAAATAAGCCATGGGTCATGTGACAAAACAAATTAATAAAAATTAAAATACAAAAGCTAACAATAAGCCTGAGCCATTGGTCAAACAACATATAATTAATATAAGCCTTTATTTAATTATTTGAGACAAAGAAAAAAAAACTCTGGCTAGGCCAGGCACAAATAAAAAAAAAAAATTCTTTAAAACTACAAACCAAACCAAACCAAAAGTTTCTTACTACAAATAGGTGAACACTTGAGCACAGACAGAACAAATAAGTGTCCTCTGATTAAGACCTTGAGTTCCACAGGGGACTGTGGTATGACAACAGGGAGAGGAATAAGCTTCAACAACTACAGCATTTTTACGTGTCTCCAAGAGTGGGGGCAGAGCACTCATTCAGAATTCTGCCTGCTACTGCTGAGCTAGGAAACATTAATTTAGACTCAGAAAGGAAGTAGCTGCTCTTCCTTGGGTCAGAAAGAAAATGTCCATCATTTTCAGTTATTGACATGGCAGGGTATACCATGGGGGCCTGGCTTCCTTGATAGTGACAGTGTAGTAGGAAGCTGCCCTCTCTTGTTCTGAACCTGTCTCTGAGAACTTGGATCTCTTCCTGCTTTCTTTGACCTACTCCTACACCCACGCACACACACACACACTTCCTGGTCCTTTGGTTCCTTCTTTTATCTTTGATAGGTCTGATCCTGAGCAATTTTGAGTCTCTGAATGAACTCACTCAGCTCCTCAACTATAATCAGGATTGAACAGTGTCACTAGGTACTGACCACTTGAAGGGGATATTTCATGTACCATGGCATCTTAACAGCCCCCATGGGGGTGCTTACAGGGCCCAAGAGGAAGTTGGCCATGAGAGCACAGCTTGGTTAAACAGGCCAGAGCTGTGGATGAGGTGGTTCCACATCCTTTGGTAAGAGAAAAACCTTTCATAACCTATGTAAGCGCAATACTGGGGTCAGGTTCTCTACAGGGGTAAGGACTTGCAAAATCAGCAGTGAGAACTTCCTGGGCAGCCCAAAAGGGAAAATGGGCTGGGTATTGGTTGAAAAGCTGGTGTTTGTCAAACACCTGTCCCCTCACATCCTGTCTGCAGGTGCTACTGCCAGACCTCTGGTTCATCTTCCTAACTCCCGGGAATCTCTTAGGAAAATTGGAACTCATAGCCAAACTTCTATTGTCAACGAATGATTGAGTTAGTGATGGGGCTTCCTCACCTGAGACATGTATTTCCAAGGGATCACTGGGTTCTGACCACACCTGGGGGGTTTTCATGTGATAGCCGTAACATCTGAATGTCCAGGTCTGGTTGGGAGTCACAGGGCTCACAAGAAACAATGCCTGGAATTGCCTGGTAAAGTTTATAAACACAGAATCCAGGATCAAAGAGGGCTTTTCTTCTCCTTCCTTAGTCAGGACAAACTTGCTAAATCCAAGCTGTGAGGCACACTGAAGGGTGACAGTCTCTCCTGATGTCACCACAATGCTGGATTGGGCAGAGAGACTGGGTTTACTATAGCATCCTACGAGAGAAAGTAGTAGCATATTAAGTGAGCTTACACAGACCGCATTGGCTTCCAATGTTGGTCTGTAAGACAAGGAAACTCCTGAAAGAGACCCCTTTCCAAAGGACAGAGCTTTAGACAGGTTGTTCCTCACCTGTCACTACAAGCTCCAAAGGGTCACTGTGCTCTGACCACCCAGCAGGGGTTTTATAGTAACATCGATATCGCCCTCCATATTGTTGTTCAATTGACGGGATCCGAAACTCAGCCTTGTTTGTGGTCTCCAGTGTGTTCTGTGTACGCCAGGGATGTGGACCCCCCTCTTTGTAAAGACGGTACTCTCGAGCCTCTGTGCTCACCTCACATAAAATGGTTACCTGCTTCCCTCTGGCAACCACTGATCCTGACTGAACTCTGAGAGTTGGCTTGTGGGGAATCCCTGAAAAGAAATCAGAGACATTCCCTCTCAGGTGTCAGTCTTCATTTCCAGCATCCCCCGTATATCACGTGATGTTCTCAAGCGCAACTGGGCGGGGGTAACTTCAGATCCCCAGTGAGCAATGATCTGGAACAGCTCAACACACGCTTACCTGCTAACACTGAGGTCTCTTGGCCCAGATTCAGCCCTAGAAGACAATCCCTTGTAAGAACTTTGCCCCTAATGCCACCATAATCAAGCTTTCTGGCCACTGAAACCACTTAAACACCCCAGAGTTTCTGATTGGCTAGAGCCTGGCTGTATGATCCATAATCCCCTTCTCCAAATCTTACCCAGGTAAAGCAGGGCTGTGAAGATGAAGGTCATGGCACCTTCTCTCAAAGGCTGCAACTGTAGTTATGGAAGAGATCTCAGAGTCTGGCCAGATAGCCAAACAGCACAGAGTCTGAGATCTTTAGAAAGAAACTGGATGGCTGGAATCACATGATTATTTTTTCAGAATTCACACAGGAAGGGAAACAGCCCTTTCTAGGAGACTGCCTCTCATTTCCCTAGGGCTGTGGTTTGGATGTGCTCCAGAACTTCTTACACAAGTGGTCATCTCCACAAACCTCTCTCATTAAGAAAGAAACAGCCATTCAACTTGGTTTACCTCTCTTTGCTGGGCCGTCTTGCAGTTGAGAGTGACTGAAGACTGATCTCTCATAAAAAGTCTCCATGGAGAATCCACTGTTATGGCTCATCCATTTGTACTGAAGAGTGGGGTCCTGACAGTCATCAGTCATCTTCTAGTTCTACAAACCCTTCTGAGAAGATATAGGGTGGTGATGTTGCTGTGTGGATACAGAGTAGCCAGCATACTGAGCACCCAACTGTGCCCTGCACATGGAGCTTTATCCTCCGGATGAGCACAGAGGAGAACACTGCTGTTCTCACGGTTCTGGTTGTGGTTGTCCTCTGATGAACAATCCACTGGGTGGAACTTCCTTTCTTGTCTTGGCAGCATCATCCACCTTCATCTCTCTGGGAACAGAGCTGTTCTGGCCTAATCTCTGTTTATGTTTTTTGTGGGGCTGAGTTCTCTTGTTAGAATAAGAGCTGCTTTCTCCTTGATGCCTACATGTTACTCCCTGCTGATGCTGATGCCAGCTGGAACACTGGCGTCTGGTCTCTAAGGTTCCTCATTTGAAGCCTGTAGTAAGTACTTCACTGCTCAGATTGTTCATGGTGCCATGCTGTCTGAGACATTCAGAATTTCAGCCATCACTGATGTCCTACCCAGAGTACAACATGAGTTTTGGACATGAGATGTTCATATTGTTGCACAAATTAGGTGCTCACTGGTGTGTGTATGTGTGTGTGTCTCTCTCTCTGCTCTAAGTATTTACAGATGGTTCATTATAATTTGTGAAAAAACTGCAGATCATTCTGGTCAGGGAAAGAAAAAATCAAATTAAAGTTCCCTGAATGAAGAAGAACCCATTTATCAGAACACAGTGAGGGGCAGTGGATGCAGAATCTTCAGAGATCCATAAGGGAAGTTGTTTTCCATGTGGTAGAAATAAGGTCAGGGATCCTGGGGCAAAAAAAGATGGCTCAAGTGAAGGTACTTGATACCAAGCCTAAAATACTGAGTTTAATCTTAAAGGTATACAAAGGACTCAAGCAAATATTTTGTTAACCATGTTATTATCTACAAGAGAAAAATCAGTGAAGAATTATCAGGTTTTACTTCTTAATAATGCTTCATTATACAGCATTAATGTGGAAAGCATTAATAAAGTAATTCTTTAATAATAAATAAATAAATTATTATTATTTAATTGGTAATTAAATAAAATATGCTGAATTAGTTGAGTTCTAAAAAAAAAATGTCAAAGCCAGAGGACAAGGAGAAGTGTTGTGAAATACTGTTTTATAGACATAAATGACTGTTATACATTTGAACTCACAGTGGATTTGGTTCCCTGCAAAAGACCTGCACAAAATCAGGGCAGATAAAATCCATAAGTGTGTGTGAGTGTGTGTGAGTGTGTGTGTGTGTGTGTGTGTGTGTGTGTGTGTGTGTGTTCTACTGGCAGTTGAAGGCTGCTGTACAGAAGATGAGGGAAGTCAACTTTTTTTTAGAAGTATGGCCAGTGCAAGGCTGTTCATGTCCTAGTGAATTATCCTATGTCCATATGTGCAGCACTAACTGGAATCCAGTAAGTTAAAAATAAAATTATAAAAAGAGCACATGATGTTGGGAAAGAGATGTGATGAAAGTTTCAAGGATGGGGTTGAAGTTGAGCTATGGAAGTCAGGGGTGACTATCTAATCAAGATATTTCGTATGCATGTATGAAATTTTCAAAGAACAAATTAGAGGAAGAATGTAAAAGAGCTAAAAATTTCCCTATATTTTTATTATTTTTTATTTTTTTAGAAAATAAATCTTCTTTTCATGTATCCCTTTGCTCTCCCTCCTTTCCCCCCCCATCCCTCTCTGTCTGCCTTCAATCTCCCTCTTCCCCATCTCCCCATTCCCTCCCCCAGAAGGGCAGGATGTCCCAAGGTGGAGCTAAGCATCCACTCCAAGCAGGTCCAATTTTCTCATCATAATGTCATGACTGGGTTAGGTATTCCTCTGGAGAAAATGGGCTCCAAAGTGTCAGGCCATGCAAAGAAACACAGTCTGATCCCTCTCCCTTGAGGCTCCACATACTGCCCATGTCAGTGGACAGCTACCTATCCTTGGGAGGCTTAGTTCCTTTTCTTGAAGGTTCCCCAGTGGCTGTTCTTAATTCAGTGAGCTCCCCAGAGCTCCAGGCAGCCATCACTGTGAGAACTTTCCTCATAGTCTCTATCCCCTTGCTCATATAGGGTCTCCTCCCCTGCTCTCAGCTGAACCAGGAACTCAGTCCAGTGCTCAGCCATGTATCTCTGCCTCTACCTTTATTCATTGTTGGATGTAAGTTTTGTGATGGCACTTGGGTTGGCTATTCATTCTACTGTAGGGAAAGTCCTGTTTAGGAAACACCTTCACTGTTGGTTGGCGACCTAGCCAGGGACCTCCTGTGAGTAAGAACCCTAGTAGGTTACCCTAGCACCCAGTCTTTTTCCAGCCCCACATTGGGTTTCTTTATTAAGGTCTCCATCTCTTCTTTTTTCTCCCTCCTTGTTGCTCCTCTCATTCAATCATCTCATTTCTCTCATGATTTGTTCCCACCTCTTCTTGGTTGCAATTCCTTATGCTCCCAATTAGCTAAGGAGATCTTCTCTATTTTCTCATCCTAGGGGAATCCCTGGAAGCCTTTCTTAAGTTCCTTCTGATTCCAAGCTTTCAGGGGTTGTGGTTTGCAGCTTGGGTGTTCTTTGCTTTTTGTCTAAAGTCCACTAATGAGTGAGTACATCTTGTGCTTATCTTTCTGGGCTTGTGATATCTCCCTCAGGAGGATATTCTCCAAATCCATCCATTTGCCAGATTTAAACAATACCTAACCACAAATCTTGCCCTACAAAATGCCCTAGAGGGAAATTTCCAACCTAAGGAAACCAGAGACACTCATGTAACCACAGACAAGTGATAAGCCCATAGAAGAACTCCCCCCCCCCGAAAAAGAAAGCACAAGCTACTATCAAAAATGATGGGAAATATTGATCATTGATCATTAATATCCCTTAATATCAATGGACTCAATTTGCCTATGAAAAGACACACCCTAACATGATGGATACAAAAACAGAAACCATCCTTCTGCTACATGCAAAAAACACACCTCAACTTTAAAGACAGACATAGGCTCAGAATAAAGGGTTGGGAAAAGACCAATCAAATGGCTCTAAGAAACAAGCTAGTGTAGACATTCTAATATCTAACAAAATAGACTTTAAACTAAAATCAATAAAAAGAGACCAGGGATGTCACTATTTATTCATCTCAGGAAAAATTCACCAAGACAAAAACTCAATCCTGAATATCTATGCCCCTAACACAAGGACACCTACATATGTAAAAGAAACACTTCTAAAGCTTAAACTCCATATCAAGTTGGCACACTAATAGTGGAAGACTTTAATACCCCACTTTCATCCTTGGATAGGACAGCCATATCTCGGTATGAACTTGTCGTGAGATATGTTTTAAATGAGGTTTATTTTGTGAGAATCACTTATAAAACAGAAAAGGTTTTAAGAGAAAGTGAAGGGGTAAGGTTGTAGTGTGTTAGAGCGTTTTTAAGAAAAGCTCTTTATTTATATGTCGTACGTCTGAACTCTCGCGCCACTGGCCCAGAACTGCGCCATATTGAAACTTCTGTCACTAGTCTGGAAAAACTGCGAGAGCTGTTGGCCTTGCGCAAGAGAATGCCTGTTTTTTTGGGGGTTTTTTTGGGTGTTGTATTTTTGAAGCTCATTCTCGTTGACTACGCCTCTCTCAGCTCTAGCGCTCTGCCACAACTCGTTTATATGTGTAGCTTTTGATTTTCTGCTACACAGCCAGACAGAAACTCAACAGAGAAATAAGGGATCTAGCAGAGGTTATGAGACAAATGGACTTAGTAGATATTTACCAAACCCTCCACCCAAACAAAAATGAATATACATATTTCTTAGCACCCCATGGAACTTTCTCTAAAATTGACCACATACTAGGTCATAAAACAAATATCAACAGGTACAAAAAAATGGGTATAACTCCTTGTACCATTTCAGATCACCACGGTTTAAAGTTAGAGTTCAATAACATCAAAAATCATAGAAAGCCTACCATCTCATGGAAACTAAACATCACTCAACTGAATAACTCTTGGGCCAAGAAAGAAATTAAGAAAGAAATCAAAGACTTCCTCTTTTAAGGCTTCTATTAGTTTCATAAAGCTGTTTTTAAGGTCATTTCCTTCTGTTCCCTCTTTGTTGTTATGTTCAGGTCTTGAAGCTATAGAACTATTTGCTATTTATGGTGGTGTCTTGTTGACCTTTGTATTGTTGTATGTATTCTTGCACTGCCATCTGCCCATTGTTTCCTCAGGTCACTCTTGGCTAGTTCTTAGTCAGTTCTGAGTGAGTTGTTGGTCTGAGGGCTCTTAATCAGCTATGTGTTCAAAGGGTCGGCTGTTCTCATGAGGTCACAGTGTTATGATGCCTGTTGTCACCTCTTGACCTCTCACCTCTCAGCTGTGCACCCAGGGACTTGGCTGTTCCCCCACTGCTATTACACTAGCCATGTTATGGGCAGGTTGTGCTCCACACAGAAGCAGAGTGGCCACTCAGGGCTTGGGTTCAGGTGGTGGAAGTCACCTTCTGACCTCTCCAGATTTATCTGTTTATAAGTTTGTGTGATGACATCTATTTGGGCTATTGCCATTACTTGGTGATTGTATTAATTTTATAAACATGAGCATGCTTGAGATCGTGACATCAGTATCTTTGCATATGAACCTAGAGAGGAAAGTACAGAATCTTTAGGTAGTTTTATTTTAAGTTTATTTATTTTACTAATTTAGTAACCATTCAAGAGAACAGGTTCCAATATAATAGTTTTATATATTTTTGTCAGTGGACATTGCTTATACTCCTCCTTTTTGTTACCCTCACTTGCTCTTTCCAGTGTGTGAGTCTTCTTTCTCTGCCTAAATATAATCATTATGTTCTCGTTTCCTTCTCTGGATGTGGTAAGCCTGAAACAGCAGAATTCCAAGAGTTGCCAGAACCAAAGCAGCCATAGTGATCCGAATGAGATTCTCCACTCTTTGACCATGGGAATGTGACTCTAGAAATTGAACAAAAAAATCAGAGGTCAGAGCCAACCTGAATGTCCAAACAGGGCACTTGCCTCCCATGAACAAGACTGTACTTTATCTATCTATCTATCTATCTATCTGTCTGTCTGTCTGTCTGTCTGTCTATCTTTATATCTAAGAATTCTCCTTGGTTAAGTGTTTTGGTGTCTGACTTATTCTGTGTTTGGGCTGAACTGTTACCAGGAAATAAAGAAGCAGAGGAGGATATTTATCCTGATGAGATGCAAAATGCTTCTCTTGGGCAAACTTTCTTATGTCTTATTTTTGTGACTTTGGGTAAACTCTGTTTTTTTATTTTATGTGTATTGGTATTTTTGCCTGCATGTGTGCCTATATAAGCATGTTGGATCAGCTGGAACTAGAGTTATAGCCACTTGTGAGCTGTCCTGTGGGTATTGGGAATTGAGCTGGGTCTTCTGAAAGAGTGGCCACTGTTTTTAACTGCTGAGTCATCTCTCCAATCCCTTAAGATAGACTGTTAGTGAACACTTTCCCTGACACAACCAGTTTCCTTCTGATAACTCAGCCTTACTATATCATTTGTGGTACAGAACCTGTTTCTGGATTTTTAAATTTTTATCTGTGTCTCCCAAGACCTCAAAATAAATAAAAAGTTTTTTCACTGTTCAGAAGCAAAAGCCCTCCTCTATATTCTCTGCTCATTCTTATCACAGGGACATGCAAATTAATTTCCATGAAGATGATTTACCACTGATTCCCTAGATAAAAACCCAGAGGCTAAGGATCAAGCACCAGTTCTCAAGGGCTCTTGCACATTTTCTGTTCAAAATAGCAAGTGCATCAGATCTTAGCAAGATACTTTGGAACTTCATTATTATTTAAACTGCTCACTAACTGAGCTGCATAAAGTCAGAGTCACAATACAGAGGAAAAATAGAGAAACACACAGAGACCTGTAAATTCTAAATGCTGTTGGTTGGTAATGCTGCTGGTGGTAATACAACCTGCTTCTACATATGGAAAAGTAAACATAAGGGCTGGAGCAATTGTTCTGAGGTTAAGAGAATTCACTGGCTTTACAAGGTACTGGTTTCCATTTCCAGCCCCCACATGGTAACTCATAACTGTCTACAACTTCACTGCTAGGGCATCTGCTGGTCTTCTCTGATGTCTATATACACTGAAAAAGATATGGGAATTTAACCTGAATCCGGAACAATAGCTAATGCTCTTAACCACTGAGCCATTTCTTCAGTCCCTAGTTCAACAACCTTTAAAACAGTAACTTAAGTACTCTCATAAACTGTAAGTCAGTTTATGAGATATTCAGTTTACTCTAAAAATATTTGTTAGAATTAGATGGCATTTAAAACTTTATTACAGAGCAAAAGTTGTGTGTGTGTATGTATGTTTACGTATATATGTATGTATATGTATATGTGTGTGTATGTATGTGTGTATGTGTGTGTGTTTGGTGTGTGTATATATGTGTATGTTTGATGTGTATATGTGTGTATTGTGTATGTGTGTTTGGTGTGTCTGTGTGTCTGGTGTGTGTGTGTGTGTGTGTGTGTGTGTGTGTGTGTGCACGCGCGCGCGCGTGCACGCGCGCGCGCTCGCATAAATGCCAGAAATCAGCATCTGGTGATCTGACATTTTCAACTTCTCTCTAACTGAACTTGAGCCTGCTGAATCAGCTAGACTGGGTGGCAAGCAAACCCAGAGAATCTTCCTGTTCCTCCCTCTCCAAATCTGTCCTTATAGCTCTACTAAATCTTTTGTGTTAATACTGGAGACCCTAACTCAGGTCCCTATGCTGAATAAAATTTATTTAAATTATTGAGTTATCTCCCCAGCTCTACTTTTGGAAAAGAAATTCTGTGACTGGAGATATTGCTCAATGGTTAAGTGCACTGGCTGCTCTTTCGGAGAACCCAGTTCAGTTCCCAACACACATCTGATGACTCACAATTGGCTGTAACTTCAGTCTCAGGGGTTCCAATGCTCCTTTTTAACCTCTAAGAGTATTGTATGTGGTGCAGCCTTACAGTTCACAACTATCTGTGAGTCCATTGTCAAGGGAATATTATACCTTTTTCTGGCCTCTGTAGGAAAAGTTAAACACATAGTACACAGACTACATGTAGGCAAAATACCCATACACATATTTTCAAATCATTTTAAAGGTTCCAAAACAAAAGGAACAAGTACATACAAGTATAAACAAAAAATGTAGAATAAAAAAAATTGACTTTTTTTTTTAAGTTCTTCAGTCCGTGATCCCCATAGTTACCACAATGAGAAACTGCACAGTCCATCCTAAGTCTCAGTTCTGCACAGAGTATGGAGGCCCAGATGAGGTCAAGGAACCCATAGCATGGGATACCTCTCTCAAAAGGAGCATACCTCAGCCTCACCTACAAGACCTCCCTGTGACCTGAGCAGCCTCATCTCCTAATCTGAGGGAACTCAGGAGGGCACTCCAGGCATGAGTGAAGGGATGCACCCTCAAAGTATCTCAGCAGCTGGATAATAGAGCCTCTAAGGCAGTGTCCTTATGTCCTGCCCTGTACTAACTCAGTTGCCTGTGTTCTCTATCAGTTCCCAGGATCCTCTCTGAGTCCTTGTCCAGACCTAGACATTGCTTACTGTTCTCCCTCCTCTTCTTCATAAATATACTTCAGGATTGGTTGGTATCAGTGTGCCATACAATGTGCTATTTATGAGTGCACTAGTGCACTCTTAAGGGAGGGAACAATGGATTTTAGAACCCACAAAAGAGGAAGACTTCTGAATGAGTAGGCTTTCACAAATCTTTACTGTTCCCATAATATTTTGGTTTCCTTTTATCCAGCTGAGACTCAAGACTGATGAGTAAAATCCCATGTTTCAACCTCACATCTTCTGTTTTTTTTATCTTTTTATAAAAGATTAATTTTTTAAATTATATGTACACTGAAGCTAGGTATAATGACATATTCCTTTGACCCAGCACTCTGGAACCAGGGGCAGGCAGATTTCTGTGAGTTAGAGACCAGCCTGATCTACATATTGAGTTCCACACCAGCCAGAGATATGTAGAAAAACACTGCCTTAAAATGCAAAAACAAAACAAACAAAAACCACAATCTCTCTCTCTCTCTCTCTCTCTCTCTCTCTCTCTCTCTCTCTCTCTCTCTCTCTCTTTCTCTCTCTCTCTCTCTCTCTGTGTGTGTGTGTGTGTGTGTGTGTGTGTGTGTGTGTGTGTTGCCTGCAGTATCAGAAGAATGAGTCAAATTCCCTTGAACTAGAGTCACAAGCAGTTGAAGCTGCTGAAATTGGATAGTGGAAACAAAACAATTGTCTTGTGCAAAAGCAGTACACACTTCTAACCACTAAGCATCTCTCTGGTTCCTGTTTCTTTCATGTGTACAGTTATTGACAGAAGCAGAAAGCACTAGGGTTGAAGCAGGTCCAGAATAAACTCCCATCTCAGGTGTCTGAAAAGTTGCAAATTGAAGGGTCCTTGGAGACCATGTCCAAGCAGTTCACCTTGTATAGATGAGGTCAACAATGGTGGAAGGAAAAGGCTTTCTCATCTGTCACCTCCCAAGATGAGACAAGTCAACATAGACCCAGTCCTCAGAAAGTTGAAGTCACAGGGATTGTGAAGAATTCTACCTAATTATGCTGAGCTTGGATTTTTGGATCTTGAGTGCAAGAGGAAACTGACTCCCAGCTTTGGAAACATAGAACATATTTGATATGCCTCTAGGACTAAAAAAGCAAGGTATTCTCTTGCCTAGCAACACTGTAGGTCCTGGGTCATAGAGAGAAAGAGTATAATAGGGGTGTCATAAAGAGAAAGAAGAGAGGCTAGTCCCCTTTTCCTGAGTCGGAGCCTCACCAGGGCCAGTCTCTGAGGACCTAGGACCTCCTAGTACTTGTCTCTCTGTCTTCCTGACAACCTCTCAAACACTCCCCTTTCTCATTCTACCCATCATCTCCTAGGCTCCCCAAGCAGAGTTTGTTTTGAATCTGAGTCCTTGATTAAATTTTCTAGATTTCTCACTTGTGCTTAGGGTGAGCATGGGTTCAATGGGGCCTGTTCATCCAAGAAGAGACTCTGTACCACAGTATCAATACTGACCCCCAAGGAAATTACTCACAGGTCCTGGGGGCAAGTCTGAACACTTGAGGAAAGTCCCATTCCCACTCCTTTATCCTGATAGCAGGGTGTCTCTGTTCAGTTGAGTTCTCTCCAGAGAACAGACCCTGATGGGTCAACTGGGAGAACTTCCTAAACATAACCAGAGAGAAGATGGGCAGAAAGATGGTGCAAAGGAAGCTTGGCTCCTTCTACTTCTTCTCTGAAGATGTCACTACCTCTCCTCCTGAATTACAGACCTGAAACTTCTCTTAGCCACATCTCATTTTAGATTCCCTGAAAGTAAGACTCATGGAAATGTATGGGGAAGCCAGACATTGTTGTCTTTAATCCCTGCATGCAGAAAGGCACAGGAAGTTAGATGTCTGTGAGTGCAAGACCATCCTCATCTACAGAGTGAGTTCCAGAACAGGCTCCAAAGCTAAGCAGAGAAACCCTGTCTCAAAAAAAAAAAGAAAGAAAGAAAGAAAGAAAGAAAGAAAGAAAGAAATAGAGAGAGGAAAAAAGAAAAGAAAGAAAGAGAGAGAACAAAGAAAGAAAAAAGAAATGTTTGTGGGAAACTTGAAAATTATTGAGTCACTGATGGAGCCTCTTCACCTGACACCAGGAGCTTCAAGGAGTCACTTGATATTGACCACACGTAGGGATCGAATCTGTAATTGCCATAGCATTTCCATGTCCATGTCTGGCCAAATGTCACAGGACCCACAGAGAAAAGGGCTTGAAACTGTTCATGGTGAACATTTTGTGCATGTATTTTCCTCAACTGTTTGTGTTCTCCTTCCTCGGTCAAAATAAACCTATCATATCCCATTGAGGAATCACATTGAATATTCATCTTCCATCCCGAGGTTTCTGCAGAGCTAGACAAGACTGAGATGGTGGGTTTCCTGTAGAATCCTACAAGAGAAGAAGGCACCCAGGTGTGATGGCACATACATTTAATCCCAGCACCCAGGAGGTAGAGACAGGTGAATCTGTGACTTTGTGGGCAAACTGATCTATACAGCAAGTTCCAGGGCAGCTAGAGCTGCATAATAAAGAGAACTTATCCCAAAAAAACAACAAGAATAAAGAGAATAAGAAGAAGGGGATGAAGAGAATAGAATATATAAACTGGCTCACAAATTATCCTCCATGTACTGGGCTGTGGAGATAGAGAGAGAGACAGAGACAGAGACAGAGACAGAGAGAGAACTCCAGAGAGAAGACCCTTTCCTTTCCAGACTGGGATTCCTGAGTGTCCCCTTACCTGTCACCACCAGTTCCAGGGGGTCACTGCGCTCTGAATGTCCAGCACTGTTCAGATAGTAATAGTAACAACGATACCTTCCTGAATGATCACCTGATAAAAAAGAGATAGTGAAATTGACCTTGTTTGTATTCTCCAATGGAGTCACTCTGTACAAGGGTGACAGGCTTCCTTCTTTATCCAGACAGTACTCAAGAGCCTCAAAACTTCCCTGGCACCAGATGTTCACAGTTGCCCCCGAGGTGATCACAGAATCTGGCTCTGCCCAGATGATGGGCACCGGGAGGTTCCCTGCAAAGAAACTGGAAGCTAGTTACTGAGGCACTCATCTCTGATATCATTCATTGTTCTCAAGCCCAGAACCCTCCAGGTATCCCCAATATCAGTTCACATCTGCTGTCCCCCACCCCCACTGCCTGGGTGTGACACATTTTCCCAAGCAAGATGAAGGTGTGTGGAACAGCTGGGAATGTACTCACGTGTCAATCCTGCTTTCTTGTTGCCCATACTCAACCCTGAAAAAGATTGTCTATGAGATGTTTGTCCTGAAAGCTGAGGAGGTCCTACTAAGAGCATCCTGAGCCCTTGGAATCTCCTCACAAACCAAGTTCTGTCTATAGAGGGGGGTCACTCCCAGATTTAGGTGACTTCTTCCCCCTATTTCTATCTCACCGATGCCAAACAAGACCATGAAGAGGAGAGTCATGGTGTCTTCTCTCAGCAGCTACTGTTCTACAGGCAGTTTAATGAACAGACATGCAGGGTGTGGCCTTTGTTGACCTTGTGTTCCCAAAGACAATATTGGCACACCAACAGCCCCAGAGGAAGAGGAACTGACCATTTCAGGAGCTTGGTATTTATTTTCTTAAGGCTCAGACACAGGCAGTGGTGGGGACAAGGCTGTGGTACTTTAAATAAGAGGCATTTCCCCTAGGTCCATTGACATATGACCTAATCATCCCCTTTTTAATAAGAGTCAAGATATAAACCCCTCAGGTGAGGGTAGCTAAGGGCTGGTCTTTCCATCTGAGAGGTTCACCATAGGGTCTTTTTTTCCCTTCATCCTGTCATGTATCTACATAGCATTGTGTGGTCCTTCCCATGGCCAGCATCCTCAAAATCCTGAAGATATTTTGAAGAAGATACACTTTGGTGTTGCAAGAAGACATTGAACTTCACTCTGGGATGAGCCTGTAGGAATGCAGAGGGTGAGAGTAGGGAAAAAAAAAACTGTCGTTGGGATTCTGTGTGAGGGTTTCATCAACTACTCTTTTTTCATTCATTTGCTTTTCTTACCAAATTACATTTGGTTATTATGGGAGTTGTTGGGCTTATAGTCTAGACCCCAAAATCCCTCACAATCCAGGTTCAAGTACTTGTCCTTTATAGGGCAAATAGATGAATATAAATAATAATGAAAACATAAGAGGAGGAGATTTTTTCAATGTGACGACACTGAGACAATCTAACTGATTTGAGGAAGGATGCTAGCTTTCCTCCTGAGATGAGGCTGTGGTTTTATTGCCACAGACTTCCTCCTTCTGATTTCTTCATTTCTGTAAGACGTTACAGCTCCTCTTAGCCCTTCTCCATAGACAGGTCCATGTCATTTCTTTTTTCTCATACCTACCCTTTTGTTCCGTCCTCACTTTCTTCTCTCCTGATAACAAATTCTCTCCTGATAATGTCTGCCTGTCTAGACACTAATGCTCCATAGAATTCTCTGGTTTCCCCTTGAGACATGGGGGAAATATTTACCAATTGTCTCCATCCAATATTCTTCCAGGTGACAGCATTGTGACATCTTAGGTTGTTGTAAGGATCTTCTCGTACAGAGGCATTCTCATTATCTGAATGAGACATGGGATCAAGAGTGCTCATGGTAGGAATGACTCACCAGTGCTCTATATCTGCCCCAATACTGCACAGGAACCTAAGATGCTATACTGCATCCTGGGTAGAAAGACAGATGTTGTATAGCACAAACTCTACATTCTGGAAAATTATTAATCATATCTTATTTTAGGAATTTTATCAAGGGTACTGGAGATAATGTTCAGGACTAAAGAGTGCTGTCTGCTCTTCAGAGGACCTTAGTTTGATTCACAGTACAGAAGGTGAATGTCTGAAACTCCAGGATCAGAAAATCTGATACAATATTCTAGCCTCTGTGAGGACAGACACACACACACACACACACACACACACATACAAAGGGGGGAGCATGCACTCACACATACACAGAAATAAACAAGCTATTTTTTAAAGTTTTATCAAGGAAGCAATATTTGATTACTGTGACCTCTGAAGCATGGTGCACATCTGTGATAAATTCAATAGAAACTACCATAAACCTGTATATTTGAACACTTGGTCCTCAGTTGGTGGAATTGTTTAGGGGAGATTATGAAACTTTCAGGACATGAGTGGCTATCTGGAGGAAGTAGATCATTGAAGGTGGGTTTTGATAATTTATAGATTTGACTCATATCCAGTTCACTATCTCTGCATCTTGGTGGGCATCTTATTAGAGCAACAGAAAAGTAATTAATTAATGGCTTTCTTCTATAAGGATTGTGAGTTGTTATTCCTTCATTTTTTTTAACTGGACTATGGCTCAAAAAACATAAATTTAACCATTAAACACTTCAAAGTATGTAATCCAATGATGCTGAATGTCAATGATACACATCCACCACCAGTAACTAGTTTCTAGACATTATTACCAGCCTAAAAGAGAACTCCATGTCCACAAAGCAGTCACTGCCCTTGTCCACTACTCAGTGTGTGATTTCTACAACTATGGAGCTGTCAGTTACAGATGTGTGTTTTTTAATTACTTTTCCAAACTAGTGTACAAAGCAATTCTGTATTTTTTTATTATTATGGATAAAGTCGTATTTTTATCCATGTATCCCCTTGTTCAAACTCCCTTCCCCCTCCCGCCCCTCCCAGTCACTCTCTCTTCTCTCCATCACTTTATCTCCTCCCTAGCAAGGGCAGGAGGTCCCAAGGTCCCAAGGTGGCTTAGTTCAGCATCCACTCCAGGCAGATCCACTTTCCTCACCACAACAACAAGACTGGGTCAGGTGATCCTCTGAAGGGAATGGGCTGTATTTTTTACATTTATTTTTATTATTTTTAACTATGAATATGTGGTGAGAGGTGCACAGTTAAGTGAAACACCCTTGGAGGATGGAAGAGGGCATGGAGCCTCTGGAGCTTGGGTTCCAGTGCTTTTGATCTACCCAATATGAGTGCTGGGAGCCAAATCCAGTTCTCTACAAAAGCAGTGCATGTTCTTGACCTCTGAGCCATTGCCTCAGAATCTGCCCTTATTTATCTTCCCCATACCCTTTCCTGATTCTCTTGTTCCTTTACTGTTCTGTTTCTTCTTCCCCACAATCCTTCTCCTATGGATGTGTCTTATGAATACAGAGAGAAACTCTGTCTCAAAAAAATTAAAAAGAAAAGAAAACTGGGCTCTGGGAGTATAGAGGACTCCACTGTTCCAGACTCTAGCATGTTTAATGAAAGTCTTCATGGACTTCTTTTTTCTTACCAATAAATACCACATATCATATTTGTATCTTTACGCATCTTCAGTTATTATATACATAAATGTAATGATAATAAACATGTAGTGCATTCCAAAAATAAAAATAACTTGCATGTTCATCTTCTCTTTTTTCTTCTAGCATTATCTTAGCAGTTGTATTCGTTACCTGACTCATTGCTGTAATAAAACACCCTGTCAAAAGCAACTTAAGGAGCTGAAGAGATGCTCAGTGTTTAAGAGCAGATGCTTCTCTTGCAGAGAACCCACATAGTGACTGCCAACCATTTATAACTCCAGTTCCAGAAGCTCTGATGCTCTCTTTTTACCTCTAAGGACATCAGGCATACAAGTGGTATTCATACATCAATGTAGGCAAAACACTTATAAAATACATAAATTAAAAAAAGACTCAAGGAAGGAAGGCTTTATTTTGGCTCATTCCTGGGTAAAGTCCATTTTTGTGAGAAAATCCTGGTGGCAGGAGCACTAAGTATCAGGTCACTTGATATCCAATCAGTATGCAGACAAAGATCTCTGCATGTTATGCAGTTAGGGACCCTGCCTCATGGAACATTGCCACCCACGTTTAGCACATGTCTTCTTGCCTCAACATAATCTAGACCATCCTCATAGATATGTCCAGAAGCTTGAGTCTACAATAACTCTAAATACTGTCAAGTTGACAATCAGTAGTAATAGTAAGCCATGTGGAAAAAAAAGTGTGAAAAATTTAGACACATTTTACCAAATCTGCCAACTTTATATCATGAAATTTAAATTGTAAAATATTTAAAACATAGGTGGTATATGGGCCCCACTAACTAAATTCAGTATGGTGTGTGTATGCGTTTAATTATAGAAGACATAAATTTGAGATAAGGTTATGAATTTGAGCTGGAGAAGTATGGGAAAGATATGATAGAGGTTGAGAGAGAAAGAAAAAGTAGATATGATGAAAATATATTCTGCTCATGTATAAAGTTTTCAGAAATTAAACAAAATACCAATCTACTCACTTGTGGTGATATTTTTATTCTTTAATAAAATCAGCCTGGGCTATGAAAGAACAGATTCACCCACAGTCAAGCCATGAGGGTCAGAGAGTGGTAACTCATGCCTTTAATCCCAGCATTGGGATGGCAAAGGTGACTATGGCTTTAATCCTATCACTCAGGAGATGGTAAGCAGATCTTTCTGTAAATCTGTGAGTTCAAGGCTTAACAACCAAACAGTAGTAGCTCACAACTTTAAGCCCAACTCTAGGATAATGATTCAGAGTTACATGTGGAACTGAAATAACAGGGCAGATAAGATATTTAAAGCAGGCATAGGCAGACATTCAGCCATTCTGTAGGAGTGACCAGCCAGGTGGAGGACTCTTGAAGGTATCATTTATCCTGTTCAGCCTGAGAAGTTGGCTGGATGAAAATTGACATCTGTGAATGTCACTGAATTGTTCCAAAGAGTAAGGGGTTAATTTTGATTAATACAAGATATAAAAGATATAAGAAACTTCTATTCAATCCACTTAAGAAATTGAGAGACCAAAGAAAGGATTACAGGCCAGGCCAGCTTGAGAAACTAATGAGTTGCTTGGGGTCACTTACAGAAGCACAACTGAGGCATCATTTACAAAAAGACAGTTATTCACAGGCAGCTAAAACACAAAAATAGTTTTCTTAAAACCTTATATATTCCACACCTAGCAACTGTGTCCTTTTTATAAAATCCCTGGAAGGGATGGGATGTCATGAGCCCTATGAAATCACAGCTTCTTTGCTTCAAGATCTCAACATTTCAAGCTCACAAAAGTCTGATGTGTTATAGACATTTCTGTTACTTGTACACTCATAGACATTGAGAGATGTACTGTCTAAACTAATCCAAGCCAATGTCTTCTCTGTTAGCCTTCTGTCACTTGGCCTGGAGCAGAGCAATATCTTATGATCTGTCTGGACTTCATCCATGTCTTAGGCTTCTTCACCTCCTCCTGCCAAATTCTGAGTCCTTTCCTGGATATGCCCAAAGTCTAAATGCCTTCTCTTGTAGTCTTCTGGCGGGATGCAGCCTCCTCAAGGGAATGGCCTTCCCGGTTGCTGTCCACAGTGCTGATTGAGATGTTGGCCTTCTGAGTTCAGCACCATGGTTAGATTCTATAGGTTCATGCTGCTTCTTCCAAGTTCTCCCTGAGTTGGAAGAAGCCCATGGGCTAAACCAGTTGATTTTCATACACATGGTCTTCCTTCAGGACTCTCATAAGAAATATGCCATTGAATTGAGTATATAGCTGACTTGTCACACTGCCTACCTACCATGCATGAATTCTGGTGTTCTAACATCTGATTCATAGAAATGGCTCACAAACTAGAAGTGAAAAAAGTCGTAAGTTCAAGGTCACTACCACTACAACATAGTGAGTTCTGGGTCATTCTGGGTTGCATAAGACCTTGAAGGGAGGGAAGGACAGAGTGAAGGAGGAAGGGAAGGAGGGAGAATGGGAGGGAGGGGGTGGGAGGGAGGGGAAAAAGGAAAGTCAGAGCAAGCACATAAGCTTGAAATAAGCAAAGAGATGTCCATCTTTAGATTCAACTTTAATTCTTTCCACACTCCATGGATTCTGATTATAAGGAAAATTCAGAAGTTCAGTTGTCCCATTACGCCTCAAAGTATTATATTTTTGTTAATTTCACAATACCACAAATCTGGTGATCTATAAAGAAGGCTTTCTTTGGCTCTTTTTTATGGTATCATGTTGCGTGCACATCTGATGGTAGCTTTCTTGATGTCAGAGTCTTGATTTGACATTAAGTGTTGACAGACAGGAGCACCTAACAGATCTAATCAAACCAGCTAAACATGGTGGTGCATGTCTGTAATCTCAGAACTTTGAGGGTGTAGACAGGAGGTTCTTCCACTTATAGCAAGTTTAGGAGAAGCCTGGGACTCATGAGACCCTGTATCAAACAGTGAAAACTAGAAAGGGAGGAGAGGAAGGGGGAAGGAAGGAAGGAAGGAAGGAAGAAGACAAGCTGTTGAGATTCTGAGGTGAGTAAAGGAATGTGTGTCTCAGCCTTACAACCTGAGTTTGATCCCCAGGCAGAAGTAAGTAGCTAACTCATTTTGGTTTTCTTTTCATCTCAACATGTACACTGTGGCATGGGCAGGAGCTCAAAGTGTGTGTATCTGTGTGTCTGTGTATGTGTGTGTGATTAGAAACCTACACAAAAATAAATAAATGTAATAAAAATCTTAAATTGGAAAAGGAAAAAAGTCAATTCTAGAAGTAGTTTGCTAAACCTGTTTGGAGAAAAGACTTGAGAGAATGGATATTACCTTCTATTGTGGATATGGTAAGTGTAGCCTGCATGAAATTCTTCAAGTACAAAGCATATTGGGAATGGAAAGAACAGAAGACAAATAAGTACAAAAGAGCAAGTCCTCACATACGTGGAATCACTGCTGTCATAGTTTTCTTTTTATTGATGTGATAAGCACTATGATTGTGGTGGTTTGAATAAGAATGTCCCCCACAGGCTCATATTCTTGAGCTCTAAGTTCCTAGTTACTGGAACTGTTTAGAAAGGATTAGTAAGTGTGACCTTGTTGAATGAGGTGTACCTCTGAAGGTGAGTTCTGAGGCTTCAAAAGCCAAGCCTAGCCCAACCCAGGTCAAACCCAGTCTCCTCTCTCTCTCTCTCTCTCTCTCTCTCTCTCTCTCTCTCTCTCTCCTTCCCTCCCTCTCTCCCTCTCCTTCCTTCCCTCCTTGAAACTTCTGAATCATATATAAACTCCCAGCTTCTTCTCCAGCACCACACTTGCCTATTGCCACACTTCCTACCATGGACTAATCCTCTGAAACTGTACGCAAATCCCTAACTAAATGCTTTCTTTTATGAGAATTGTCTTAGTCATGATGTCTCTCCACAGCAACAGAACAGTAACTAAGACAATAGCCAAAAGCAAATTGGAAAGGCAAGAGTTTATTTCATCTTATGGATTGTAGTCCATCATCCAGGGAAGTCAGTCCAGCAATTTAAGCAGAGCCTGGATGCAGAAACTGATTCAGAGGTCATGGAGGAGAGTGCTGATTACTGGTTTTCTCATTATGCTTCGCTCAGCCAAGGGTTGGCACCTCCCACAGTGGGTTAGCCCCTTCTACATCAATCGCTAAACAAGAAAATGCCTCATAGACTTGCCTACAGGCAAATCTCATAGAAACAATTCCTCAATTAAGAGTCCCTCTCCAAAATGACTTTAATTTGTGTCAAATTTACCCAAATCCAACCAGCACAACTTCCTCTTCTTGATACTTGTGTGTGCATGTGCCCTGTTTTCATGCACATCAGAAGGGGAAGTTAGATCCCATTATAGATGGTTTTGATTCACCATGTCATTGCTGGGCCTTGAACTCAGACCTCTAGAAGATCAGTCAAGTGCTGTTAACCACTGAGTCATCTCTTCAGGCCCATCAATACTCTTGACTCCCAATACCTCTGAAAATGTGGATGTCTGGGAAGTCACCAACTGAGTCTACACCTCTCAAGGTACAAACAGAAGCTCAAGCCCTTTCAGAAAAGGTGCAAATAGGCAACCTAGACACCACAGGTCCAATGCATGAGACATCAGCTTGGGAGTTGGTGATGTGGTGCATTAGACTGGATAAGGAATCCTCTATAATAAGGTGAGATCGTGCACAAGGCTTTCAAAACCTTGTAGCACTATGATGATGTAGTTTGTAATGTCACCCAGCAGAAAGACAGAGAATATCACTTTTAAGCCCAGTAGAGGGCAGCATTGTTATCCTGGATACCATTTATTTCTATATTGCCAACTGGTGCAAATCTTCACAAAGTCTTCTCCAATTTTGAGTCTTTAATCCTGTAGGGATGCTGGAGACCTTCAAAATTATTTCAGACATTTATTTTTCAACTCAAAACTATGATGAGAAGCCATACTACACTTGCTACTGAAAAACAAAAATTATCAAGAGTATCTGACTTCAAGTTTTTATTATTAAGACTACTGGGTGTGGTGACTCATGCCTGTAACCTCTGCACAAGGGAGACAGAGACAAGAAGATCTCTATGAGCTGGAGGCCAACCTGGTTTATATAATGAGTTCCAGGACAGCCATGGGTACATAAAGAAGAGAAACACTGTCAAAGAAAGAAAGAAAGAAAGAAAGAAAGAAAGAAAGAAAGAAAGAAAGAAAGAAAGAAAGAAAGAAAGAAAGAAAGGAAGGAAGGAAGGAAGGAAGGAAGGAAGGAAGGAAGAAAGGAAGGAAACTAAGAGGAAAAAATAATTTAGAACCCTAGAAAAATACATTTAAAAAAATCTTTAAAAATTGGCTTGTCAAATCAGGCATAGTGACGCACACCTTTAATCCCAGTACAGTGAGGCAGGCAGGTCTCTGTGAGTTCAAAGTCAGCCTCATCTACATAGTGAGTTCCAGGACATTCATAACTGCATTATGAGACCCTGTCTCAGAGAAAGAAGAAAAAGAAGATGCTCTTATGCACTGTAATGGACAAACCTCAAGGACACTGTGCTGCAAGAAAGCAAGTCATCTCCATGCCCCTTCCCCAAAACACAAATACCATATGATTTCATGAATATAAAAGATATATGAGTTAAAATCATAGAGACCTCCAGGTTGCAATCCCTGGGTGCTTAGACTGCTGTAGTAAGAGTATTGCCACAAGTTCAAGGCCAACTCTGATTAAACAGTGTGATGTTGTGTCAATAAGCAAAAGAACAAAATGAACCAAAACCAAAATAAAACAAGTAGAGATGGTTGTCAAGGATAGGAGGGAGGGGGTAGAGTTATTTAAAAGTGGCTTAAATGGTCAATATTGCTTTTAATCACAAATTGGGCTTGTTTGTTTAAGTTTGTTTTCTGCTTAACCAAGAAAGTGTTGGGTGAAGCCAAGAGTCACAAGCCAGCCAGCCACTCTACACCCAGACATGCAGGGCTCTTGCTATAATCCCATCCACTCAAAATTACAGTCAGGCAAGAAAGTCCTGGTGAAATAGGAAACCTCACAAATTCCTCTGCCATTGTCTTGTGATGCTTCCCTACGTCCTCAGATTTCTCACTTATTACCAAGGCATCCAGTGTTCTTCTCATGTCTTTAGTGGACCTTCAGGAACTTTTCCTTGTGTGAAAGTTAGAGAGGGGATGCCTATGGGGCAGGAATAGTGATAGAAGCCTCAGCTAAAGGAAAAAGCAGTTCCCTAAGAATAGAGTACTCCAGACATAGACCAGCACTGAGTCTCTCCTCCTCCCTCCATTGCCTTTTTCCTTCTTTCCCTTCTCTCTGTCCTCTGTGAACCTAGAAAGTGTTCTCACAAAGTCCTTCTGTGGCTGGACACCCTAGTCTTGAGGTACTCTGTGGGCAGCACATACCGAACAGTAAGTTGTACAAATTCCAGAAGCCCCAGGCGCCATTCACTGAAGTTTATGGCCACTGGCTTTATGGCCTTTGATAGAGGCTCTGCCTAGATGACTCAGTTTGGCTGATAGGATGGAAAGAGATAACATACCACGTGCATAACACACCTAAGAAGCATATTTCTTTGTTTCCTGTTTGCTTGCTTGTTTTTTGAGTCAGGGTACTGCTGTATTACCCAGGCTGGCCTCAAATCTCCCACCCTCCTGCTTCCTGTTGACGTTATAGGAATGTGCCACCATATCATACATTCAGCAAACGTTCGATAGACCCTGCAGTCCTCTTGGGCTAGGGTGGGACTGCTTCTGTTTCTTCCCTCCAGCTGAAGTAGAGTCCCTTCCCCTTCCTTGAGATCAGCCCAGACAGTAACTGCTTCAGGGCTGTATCCTTACTCTCTCCTCCTTCCTTATCCTTGTCTCTGGGTCGGAGCCAGTCAAATTGAAACAATCACTGCTGGCTTGGGCCCCATCCCACAGACTGGCTCAGGCCCAGAGAACTTCAGAGGGTTAGGCTAGGAACAAGACATCAGTCTCCTCTGGAAATGGGCAAGAAAGGAGGAGGAGATGATAGTCCAACAGGGTGGGTAGTTTGAGGAGTCTCTTGCAGTCCGACCAGAGTTTATTCCTGGCACATGAAGTGATTTCTTAGAGTCCATTCCCCACAAAGGAACACCTTACTTAGCCTTGATACTGGGGAAAGGCCCTTGGTCCTACCACAACTGGATATGCCAGACTGAACTCTCTCATCTTGGAATTCCTTGTCCTCCCTGGGGAATGGGGGGGCGCAGCTGGGGGAGAACTGGGAGGTGGAGAAGGGGGGAGCAGTGATGGATATGTGTGGTGACATGTTTTATATTTAATAAACCAGTCTGGAATATCAGAGAACAGATCCACCCACAGTAGAGGCAGGAGAGTCAGAGAGTGGTAATTCATGCCTTTAATCCCAGCACAAGAATGACAAAGTGGTGACTCAGGCCTTCAATCCTACTACTCAGGAGACAGAGATCTTTCTGTGTTCCTGTGAATTTGGCCTAACTACCAAACAGCAGTAGCTCACACCTTTAATCTTAACTCTAGAATTATGATGCAGAGTTGAACCCAAAGGTGAAAACAACTAGGTGAAGAAGATATTTAAGGCAGGCATAGGCAACCTTGGGGTATTCTGTAGAAGCAAGGAGCCAGGCTGAGGACACTTGAAGATAGCTTTTACCCTGAGAAGTTGGCTGGGTGAGATTTGACTAGAGTGTGGTCTGTTTCCTCTTTCTGATTTTTCAGCTTGTCTCCAATGTGTGACTCTGAGTTTTCATTAAATATCAACTAGAATTAGTGTTTCAGATATGGGGAAAAGAATCTTCAAAGAGAGGCTGGAGAGATGGCTCAGCGGTTAAGAGCACCGTCTGCTCTTCCAGAGGACCCGGGTTCGATTCCCAGCACCCACATGGCAGCTAACAACTGTCTGTAGTTCCAGTTCCAGGCAAACACCAAGGCAAATAAATAAATAAATAAATTTAAAAAAAAATCCTTTAAAAAAAAAAAAGAATCTTCAAAGAAAGAAAGACACCAACACCTCTCTGAGGCACCTGTTCTCTGGGCTGGTCTTAGAGAAGGGGAAAAGTTTGCATCATCTAGAGGGAGGAAACTGAAACAGGCCTACCCTAGCCGGGGAAGACAGCTGGGCTGCAATGCCTGCAGTGACTGTTGCAATTTGAATAAATTAAAATAACTAAATCAATCTAAAATTCCATTTTCTCCACCCCAGTAGCCAAGGGTGACCATCATATTAGAAATCTCATGTCTCAGTCCCTTCCCATGCAATAAAGAAAAATATTAAAAATAAAATTTTTAAAGAGGCTTATTTTTCAAGGTTATAACTAGAATAATATTTTTCAGTTATTCCTTGGAATTTTGCTACAACATACAGTGTATTTTGGATATGTTTTTAAAAGGAAGGAAGGTGAATAAAAAAAGGGAAATAAAAAAAACGGAACATGACTGCCCCTAGGTGTGGTGGAAAGTTTATTATAGATATATGGAGGAGCATAGCCAGAGACAGACACACCTGGGAAAGTCCAAAGTGGACATGACCCTGAGCCATGTGAGGACAGGAGGAGGAACTGGAGAAGGCAGGGAGGGGAACCGGTTTTCCTAGTCAAGAGGCCGGAAGGTACAAAGACAGCATAACCAGAAGGTTGAATTATAAAGGGAAGAGCAGCCTAGGCCCTCAAGGAGAGTTCAGGGTAGGGAGCCTGGTGGGATGCAAGCTAGATAAGGACTGAGGGATTCTGGGAGAATCCGGCTTCAGCACCCACTTTGAAAAGTTAAAAAGGCACCTCAGCCCTTTGTCCTAGGTTTGCAGTTTAAAAGGAGGAAGAGAAAGAAACAGAATAATAGGTAATGTATCCAAACAACGGAAGAAAGGAAAAACCCTACCCAGCTCGGCAGATATCCTATCTCCCTCCTCTGCCTTTCCCTTCCTGAAGGAAGCCAAGTGTTCTCCCCTCTCGTCTGTACTCCCTCTCCTCTCCCCACACCAATGGCTTCCACCCACTCTGCCCTCAGGTCCCAGCTCCTACCTCTGCAATCTCCGGGCTGTTACTAAATCCTTTGAACATTAGTCTGGTTATTTTGTTGTCCTTGGCCTGATTTTGAGAACCGTGTGCCGCCTGGTTTGGTTTTCATCAATCGGTTCCAGCTACAGGAATAGCAGTTTCAGACCTGAATTTTTAAATGATTATAACTAGGCTCAAAGATAGCTTTATTAATCAGCATAGGAGTAGAGATGATCCAAACATTTTTGCCAATGAGAAATTTGTTTATTCCTGTGGCATAGAAATCTGAGTTTGGTAACTTGACAAAACTCCTGGAAAGTATTTTCTGCATCCCGCTGTTTATGGCAGAGTTTTCCCTGTAAAATGATTGAGAAGCTTGAATAAGCAGTAAAGGGTTTATTACAGACGAGAGGAATGTGACAGATAAGACAAAGCCTGGGGTCAATCTCCACATCCCATAGAGACCTTGATTCCTTTTATCTCTACATATGAATTGTGGCATGCATGTGCCTGTAAACACAAACACTTTACAAATAATTATAAATTGATAAAATTATGCATAATGTAATAATATTTATTACTTTATTTGTTTTTATAACAATCCACACAAATGTGAATGGAGAGAACTGACCATATAGGATTAACCTCTGACCTCCATACACGTGCCCCCTACACACATGCACACACATAATTAAAAATAAAAATACATCTTAAAATTGACTTATTTGTATACAAGTATGGTGTGTATGTGTGTGTACTTGATTCAGGGTACCCTCAGAGGCCATGAGACCTGACACTGTATTCCCTGTAACTGAAGTTACAGGTGGTTGCGATCAATCTGACAAAACCTGAGTCCTCTGGTAGAATGCTACATCTCTTAACCACTGAGCTATCTCTCATCAAAGTCTTTTCCAAAGGCCATGCAGAATATCATGTGACTGTGAGTACAGCATGGAGAGAGTAGAAACAGATGAATCCCAAGGGTTTGTTGGCCACCCAGCCTATCCAAATATGTGAGCTCTGGCTTTAGGCCATGAAAGACTGTATCTGGAAAAGTAACAAGGGTTTGAAGAGATAGTTAAGAACATTTGTTTCTCTTTCAGGGGACCTAATCAACTCCTTGAACCCATGAGGTGGTGGTTACTAACTTTCCGGAATTCCAGTTCCAGGAGATCTAATGTCTTCTGTTGTCCATGGGCACTAGGCATGTATGCAAACAAAACACACATGTGCATAAAAAGAAAGTAAATAAATAATAACGTGAATAATAATAGAGATACTTGACATCAATCAATCTCTAAACTCCAAAGGAGCTTATATAAGTAGCACAGATGCACATATCAACACACCTGCACACACACACACACACACACACACACACACACACACACGGGGGGGGGGGGCGCAGGGGGGTGTAATAAAAAAACAAAACTTAACCAGTCCCAAATAAAAACATTTGAGAGTGAAAATGTTCAGGTCAATTTTTAAGTGTAAAAGTCCTTCCCACAGTCAGGAACTGTATCCCCTCAAAACTAACTTCCAAAAGATGCATCAGATGGCATATACTACAAGCAGGAGAATGCCATGGGAAAGAACACCCCACCAGTTACCCAATGCCAATGGATCAGCCTAAGATCATACACATACAGATAACCTTACTATGTATGTGTGTATGTAACAACCACTGAATAAAAAAATGAGCCATGAGTTTGAAAGGGTGGTGAACAAGAGAGATCGTAGGGAGGAAAGGGAAGCAGAGGATGAAACATGAATTCTGGTTGTTATTAAAATGAAAACTTAGATATTGGAGGAAAGCTGGAATATCAGAGAGAGGAAACAGACCACAGTCAATTCTCACCCTGCCAGCTTCTCAGGGTAAAAGCTATCTTCAAGAGTCTTCAGTCTGGCTCCTTGCTTCTACAGAATACCTCAATGTCTGCCTATGCCTGCCTTAAATATCTTCTGCGCCCAGCTGCTTCACTTCCAGGTTCAACTCTGCATCATTCCCTAGAGTTAAGATTAAAGGTGTGAGCTACTGCAGTTTAATAGTTAGGCCTCAACTCACAGAAATACAGGAAGATCTCTCTGAAGTTATGGGATTAAAGGTGTAAATTACCCTTCTCTGACCCTCTTGGCTTGACTGTACATGAATCTGTTCTCTGATATTCCAGACTAATTTTATTAAATATCAAATATATCACCACGGGAGGGGGGGGAATGTAATTACATTATAATTTCAAAAACTACTATAAACTATTTTAATAATAATAAGATGGGAACTAGACTGCAGGTCACCTTATTAGTTAGGCTCCCCCACAAGAGAAAGATGTATCTGTGTATTGTTGAAAATTATTTTTTAAAAAATAAATAAATAAGGAGAGATGGCTCAGCGGTTAAGAGCACCGTCTGCTCTTCCAGAGGACCCGGGTTCGATTCCCAGCACCCACATGGCAGCTAACAACTGTCTGTAGTTCCAGTTCCAGGCAAACACCAAGGCAAATAAATAAATAAATAAATAAAGTTTAAAAAAAGAAGCGAACTAGTAGCAAATGTGTCTAAACCAACCAAAGAGGAAACCTTTCCATGGCCCTCCTCCTTGTCCTGCCCTCCTCACCTCTCCCAAGCCCAGCTTTGCTTTCTCCCAGTCTGCCCTCTAGAGAGGCCAGCAGTCTTTGGATTGTTATTAAATCGAGCAACCCTGTTTATTTTGTTGTGTTTTAATTTACCGTCCTTGTCTTGCTTCTGAGACCCCACCCTTCCTTCTCCCAGCTCTGTGACAGCTGTGCCCCACCGTTCATTCCCTCCTCTTATTGCTCAAGCTTTGCCCTTCAGAAGACATTGTCCTAAGCCTTACCTTCTTGCTTTCTTTCTATTAAAAATCTGTCTCTTGGGCTGGAGAGATGGCTCAGAGGTTAAGAGTACTGGCTGCTCTTCCAGAGGTCAATTCCCAGCAACCACATGGTGGCTCACAACCGTATATGATGACATTTGGTGCCCTCTTCTGTATATTGTATACATAATAAATAAATCTTTTTTTAAAAAATCTGTCTCTTAATGTACAGGGTAGTGTTTAGAGAAAATAAAAAGGAGCCTCTTCTCTAAAAATGGTGAATTGCCGGGGTGGGGGCGGGGCGGCTGCTAGATGTTACAGCAAGCTCCAGGCACTTTTGAGCAAGGTACCCTAGGTACCTTTACAAAATGCTCCAACCCACAGCATCCTCTAAGATCAGCTGTTCTCAGCCTTCTTAATGCTGAGGCCCTTTAATACAGTTCCTTATGTTGTAGTGACCCCAACCATAAAATTATTTTTGTTGACAGGTGATGATGACGATGACGGCACGTGCCTTTAATCCCGGCACCCAGCACCCAGAAGGTAGAAGCAGGAGTATCTCTGTGAGTTCTAGGCCAGTCTGGTCTACAATTGTGTTTCAGGACAGCCAGCACTGTTACACAGAGAAAAGAGAAACCCCATCTTGAAAAACCAACCAACCACCCAAACAAGCAAACAAGCAAATGATAATAAAAACATTTTGCTGCCACTTTATAACTGTAATTTTGCTGTTATGAATCATAATGTAAATGGCTTCCTGTGAAAGAGTCATTCAATCTCAAAGGAGGTGAGAGCCACAGGTTGAGAACTGCTGGTCTAGGATAATTTCAGAGGGTTATTGGAGAAGACAAAATGAACCAATTCAAAGACCTCCTCACACTAGCCACAGAGCCTATATGCATGAGTCACTTCACCTCATAGGACAGAAGAAGTTACATGTGTACACTGACCCCTTAACTTGTGTATATGTCATATATTACATTATATATTTTAGTAATATGTTTGTTGCAATATTAATGAAATGTAAAAGGTATGCACACCCAGAATAGGTAACTCAATACAATAAAATTATATTTAAAAAAAAGCCAGGCATGATGGCATACATTTAATCTGGGCACTCTGAGGGCAGAGTCAAACAGACCTCTGTGACTTTGAGGCCAACCTGGTCTACACAGGACAAATTCCAGGGCTGTATAGTGAGGCATTGTCATCTCAGCAATATTAGATAACTGAGTAAAGTAAAATTCAAGTTCAGCCTGGGCAACTTAATGAGAGACCCAAACTAGAAAACTCTGTGAAGGGTAGAGGAGGAAGTAGTATATAGCTCAACGGAAGGTCTTAACTAATATACAGATAGCCCAGCCCCACTATGGCCAACAAAACAACTCAATGTGTACCTGTGTGCTGAAATGAAATGCGTGTGCATTTGGGTTTTGTGTGTGTGTGTGTGTGTGAGAGAGAGAGAGAGAGAGAGACAGAGACAGAGACAGAGAGACAAAGACAGAGAGAGAGAGAGAGATTGTGTAAATGAGACCTAGCAGTTATCTTTCTCAGACTGGGTTGTTTTATTTGTCACAATGACCTCCGGGTTCTGTCCATTTTCCTCAAAAATAACATAATTGTTCTTTTCTTCCTGAATATACACCACAATTTCATTGTCCATAGATAATATACACCACAACTTCTTTATCCATAGGGAATGCACACTACAACCTCTTTATCCATTTATCTATTTGTTGATGGATATCTAGGCTAATCCAGTAACCAGGCTTTTATAGGGGGAAAAAATTGCAAGCATGTGGGTTGGCAGGTATGTTTTACGCTGACTTAGATTCCTCCTAGGAGCTATCAAGCTGACCTCTCAGGGTTTACCAAAGTCACCTTCTATCTGCTTCCCTGTGTCTGTGTTCTATGTTGTCTTTGCCCACTCTTCCCCGCTCCCCCCAGACCTCTAAGACAAACTATCTCTATGAATTCTGTGGAATCCTCTGTGTAGACCAGGATGGCCTGGAACTCACAGAGATCCATCTGCCACTGCCTCTGGAGTGCTGGACTATAAAGGCCTGTACCACTATGTCCAAACTCTCTCTTTCTCTTAATGTGCTCCCTCCTCCGTAGGCTAGGCAAGGTCCAGTGAGTGGTTCATCAGTGTGCTGTGGCACAAAGAGCCTTGGTTCTTAGATCTGTAGCCTCTGAGCCTGCCCACTTTCTGTAGATTTTGTCCTAAACCACATTATTTCTCAGGACAACACTCTTATACCCCACACCACGCTCACCTCCTCACTCCTCATCAGTTTCAGACGGACACTTCAAACACCAGTGTGTTGTCTTCGCCACAGACACAGGCACTCAGAGTAATGACCCTTCTCTAGAAGGTGGCTGAAATAGGAACATCCACCTGGGGAACTCTCCAGGGCATTCTCACACCACTTCTTTCTCTTTCTTTTTTTCTTTTTAGCTCTCTTTCCTTCTTTTCTCTCTTCCTGTCTCCCTCTCTTTTTCAACACACACACACACACACACACACACACACACACACACACACACACACACACACACACACCACTCTCCCAACAGCTGCAGTCTGGAAGAAATTACTCTTTTAAACAGCCAGACTTCCCTAGTTTCAGGAAATTCCAAGCTGGGCAGGAGGAGGGGCCGGGCTGGGGGCGCGCCGGTCCATCCCTCTAGCTCTGCCTCTCTGCTTCCAGCACGTCCAGTCCTGGGTCTCCTCCTGCCCCCACTATCCGCTCAAAGGGCTCTCAGCTTTTCCACTATCAAGGCTTTCTAGTCCTTTAAATCCTAGAGACAAACTTTGAGGGAATAAGGAAGGTTGGGTGGGGCTTATGGCTTAACCCTTTCAACCGGAGACAAGAAATCCAAGACCAACTCTGCGGACTGAGCGTTGACTCCGATCTGGCCTTGCAGGTTACCATGGCCCCCGAGAGGGGTTGAAATTTAGTTCCCGGTGCAGGTAAGAAGGAATTACAACCAGGGTTTGTCAGACTCTACCGTCTAGTCTGGGTCTGAGGGAGGAGGGCAGCGGTCTGGACTCCTGTAAATAATAGAAAGCGCAGAAGCCTGGACCCCTGAACTGTGAGAGTAGAGAGCACCGAACTTTCACTGCTGGTGAAACCAATGAGCTAGTAGGTGGGGCTCCCGGGACCCAAGAGCACAGGACCTCCCCTAAAGTGGTGGCACTCAGACCACGTGCCTAGGTCCTGGAGCCCCTTCCAGATGGGTCATGACGCCTTTTTTTTTTTTTTTTTTTTTTTTTTTTTTTTTTTTTTTTTTTTTTTTTTTTTGCCAGGTAAAATTCCGCCTGGAGAAGGGAGGGAAAAGCCTCCAGAGAGGTAGCCTCGGAGGCCAAAAAGGACCACAGCTTGAGCCAGAGCCCAATTCAGTAAGGACCACGAGGTGAGGAGGCTGTGATGGGCAGGGGTCTTCAACCAGAGAAAAAAAGAGACAGACTAGTTACCAAGGAGACCAGAGTCTTCGACGTCCCTGCTGCATCTTTAGGCTTTAGGAAAAAGGTTGCCAGTCCTAAGATCCCAGGGGTCTCCTGGTGGGGTCCTCTGCCAGGTCTGGGCTCCACCCTCCTTCAGCCTGAGAACCAGTTGGGCCAGCTCCGGAGCGGGTTGTTACTTCCGTCCTAGCAGGCCTGGGGCTGAGAGAGGACAGAGGTGAAGCCGCTGTGCCCCTCACCCCCTGCAACTGGAGTCACACAGTGCCTAAGCAGGAAAGAGAGTGGTAGAGGCCAGAGATCTGCTTATCTGAGCGTGTGTCTGCCGGGGCAGGCAGGGTCTCCTGCGTGTGTGCATCAATCTACTTTACATTGATCCCTAACAACAGTCCCTCTGTAAGAGCCTAGGCTGATGACGAACTTTTTCCAAGAATGACCACATTGCCTTGAGTGTAACAGCCCTGCAACAAGCATATTTGAGCTCAGAGCTGAGTGTGCAGAAGGACACCTAGGCTGAAGAGGGAAGTGACTCGTTCAAGGTCTCAAAGCCATCCAGGAGTTGCAGGGCCATTAAAATGTCCGTGAGCACGTGTGAGAAGCATGCATAGTATGTGTTTATGTGTGTATGCTAGAGGGTATGAGGGCCTGCCTAGTTCAGAGGAGAAGGCAAATGTCCTGCTAGATTATTCTCCATCTTATTCTTGAGATGGAAGTGGGTCTCTTCTTCACACCGGACTTGAATAAGCCCCAGCTATCTCTTCGCCCCTACACTGCATTGGGTTTAGAGGCTTTTTGACTGAGTGCTGGGGTTTGAACTCAAGCATGTTTGTATAGCAAACAAGCTTACCCTTTGAACAATTAACTGTCTTTTGAGTCCAAAGAACTCTTTTGTCTGCTTGTTTTTGAAACTGAATTTCACTCTGTCATCCGGGAACTCAATATATAGATCAGACTGGCCTTAGACTAGCAAATCTCCAACTAACCTCTGCCTTCTAAACACTGAGATTAAAGGCATGTGCCACCACATCCATCTCCAAAAGCTCCTTCTGGCTGTGACCCCCAGCTATTTTAACATCTGGGCCATCTATCTAGCCCTACAAATGCTCTTTAACTCATCCCTCCACCCTTCCTATAGAATAGAAGAAAAACAAAACTAGATAAGATACCAAAGAAAGCTCTGGCCTTTGTATCAATAATACTTTTTTTTTTTTTTTTTTTTTTTTTTGTCCTTTCCATGTGGCCCACTTCCTCTGGAAGGCTGTAAACTGTAATGGCTTTGTTATGTTTCATACCTTATCAACCTGTTGTAAATCCTAACTGGAATATTTGTTCCTATGTGACCCAGGGCCAGTTACTGAATTTCATTTTTGAAAAAGAAAATTAAATTGTTTTCTTCTGATCCTTGGATTGTTCTGAGGACTAAATGAGCTTTGTACATCCTTTCAAGGCACTGAGGCCAGTGCTTGGCCCTGAGAAGGAGCTTTGGAAATAAACTGGGGTGTGTCATCCCTTAACATACAGGAATGTGATTCTTGCTTTCTAAGAAGAAATTCAGCAAAAGGTTAGGGAAGCTGATCAGAATCTCATAAAAAAAGAAACGGCAAATTTTGAACTTCAGCATATTGTAATGTTACAAATGTGATCCTAGTTGAACCTATAGGACTATAACCCCAGTTTCTAGGCTGAGGCAGGAGGATGGTAAGTTCAAAGTCTGTCTTTGTTATGGAGTGAATTCAAAGCCAATCTGGGCAAGTTAATGAGATCCTATCTTAAAAAAAAAATAATAATAATAATCTTTTTTTTCCTTATGGCTTTTCAAGGCAGGGTTTCTCTGTGTAGCCCTGGCTGCCTTGAAACTTACTCTGTACACAAGACTGGCTTTAAACTCAGAGATCTGCCTGCCTCTGCCCCATCCCACCTCCAAATTCTGGGATTAACCATGTGTGACATTATGCTCGACTAAATTTTTTTTTTTCTTTTAAAGGCCAATGGTATAGCTCAGTGGCAGAGTGTTTGCCTAGAATCCCCCAGTGAAGGGCTGGGAACATGGCTTAGTGGTAGAGCTGCTGCTTAGAATCCTCCAGTAAGAGCCTGCGAATATGGTGGGGTACCTGCCTGAAGTTCACTAACAAGGTACTAGGGGCACAGCTCAATGGTAGGGTGCTTGCCTAACACTCAGAGTGTTAACTGACTCTAGGTTCTGTCTTCAGCAGCCCAACAAGAAGGGGGAAAATTCTATATAGTGTTTACTCAGTGGACACCTCCCTACCATTTATTTGCTTTACTAAGATAGAACATTATTTTGGCATCCCACCTTAAGATGAGAAAGCAAGGTCCATAGGGTCACATTGGTTATCCAAAGCCACACAGCAAGGCTCTAGCCAGGTCCAAATCTGGGCAGCTGATTTTCTGAATTCTACCTCTTTCCAATTCTCACTGCAGAGCAAGTACTAAGATGAATGGCATCACTTGCACCCAGAGAGGATTTTTATGGTTAACTGTGGCTCAACATTCACTAGTGAGTCAAACACAGCATTTAAGAAAATAGAGAAATTAAAATAGGGAAATTCCAAGTACCTGTTAAATTGTTCAGGCAAGTCTCAGTCTGTTAAAACTTTTGTTTTCCTTACAGTGGAAGGAGGGAGTGGTGATTGTGTGTCAAGTTACTATAAAAATGTGTTTATTTGCTTAGGCTAAGGGCAGAGTGGAACTGGTAGAGCAAAGGTGGTTTCAGAGATGGGCGTGACAGCATAGGTTTGTGTGCTTAGCACTTGGGGAGGCTGAGGCAGGAGCATTGCACTGAACTAGAGGCCAGCTAGATCTGGCTAGTAGGATGCTATCTCCAAAACAAAACAAACAAGTGAATCTTCCCAAAACCAACAAAAACAAATACCAATACCTGGTGTATCTGGAGCAAGATAACGAAAGTTCAAGATCTGGGCTACAAAGTGAGTTCAAGGATAAACTGGACAACTCAGTGAGATACTGTTCCATAGTGGAAAAAAAATGGATTGGGGGCTGGAGAGAGATAACTCAGTCATTAAATGCATGGACTGCTCTTCCAGAGGTCCTGAGTTCAATTCTTAGCAACTACCTGGTAGCTCACAACCACCTGTAATAAGATCTGGTGCCCTAGTCTGGCCTGCAGGGACAGGTGCAGATGGAACATTGTATACATAATAAATAAATCTTAAAAAAAAAAAGTTTGGGAGAGGGACATGTTAGAACATGACTCAGACATTAGGTGCACTGACTGCTTTCCAGAAGACTTCTAGACCAAAATGGCACCTGTAGGCCATCTGTAATTTCAATTCCAAGGTATTTGACACTTTCTTCTGACTTCTCTGGGAATTAGGCATGCATGTGGTACACAGACATACATGCAGACAAAACACTCATACACATAAAATAAATTTTTAAAAAAGAAATCTGGGGATGTAGCTCAGTGAGAGAGTGCCTTCCTAGCATGTATGAGATTCTTCGTTCAGTCCCTACCGAGGGGAAATCATGGAAAGTGTGTATGTGTGCATGAATTTGATAGTCCTTGGACTGCTTCCATCTAAATGATTTCAAACAGTTTTGGCTGTACTTTGTGTTCACATAATTGTTGATACTTCCCAGGGAGCTGAATACTGAAAGAACAATTTTGGCTCCCTTGCCTTCCTAGTACCGTTTTACCAAATCTAATCTTTGTTCCGCAGTCATTGTTTGGGTAACATAGTCTTTTCTTCTTCTAACACTAGCACAACCGGTTTGTAGCACATAATATTAAAAACATGCTTTCAGCCACTACTTCTATGCACTCTGCAGGGAACTGACAGTGTCATTTTATCTATTGTGGAAACTGGAAAGTGAAGAATTAATTTGTGGAGATTCTCTTAACTGGAAAAGGGTGAGGTTTTCATTGAAATAGAAACAAGGGTTTTCATCATGATAGTGAATGTTAAAAGTTCAAAGTTGTCAAAATCCCTCCTACAATTTCCATGGAAAAAGATCAAGCTCTAGAATATGGGCCAAGGCTTGCTGGGTTTCTATTTATCACCCTGTCAGGTGCAGCAATCTAGCAACTACACATCTGGCTTACAGCTCACAGCTGCAAACATACATCATTCTTGCCGATATTTTATTAGATTTATTCATTTATTTTCTTCTGTGGTTTTTTTTTTTTTGCCTGCATATGTGTGTGTACACCACATGCATGCTTGGTGACCATAAAACTGATGGTAATGGATGGTTGTGAACTTCCATGTGGGTGCTGGGAATGTATATTTTGTGCATGTATATATGTGTGCCGCGCCTGCAGAGGGCATTAGGCTTTGGAGTTGTAGTTCTAGGAAGTTGTAAGCTGTGGAACTTGGGTACTAGGAACAGAACATTCCTCCCATGGAAGAGCAGCAAACACTATTAACTCTAAGCCATGCCTCCAGCCCCCATTACTGTCAAGTTTTAACATATGAGGCATTTGCCTTATTTGTGTTTTACAAAATGTGATGCCTAGGTCATAGTCTTTATCCAAAGCATATAATTTTAATATAAAATGCTGCGTAAATATACAGCTCCCCCAGACCACCCTACATCTCCCAAATGAGAATCTTCATGTGGTCTGTATATTTTGAACATGCTCTGTAGAGCCTTCTTTGTCTACTTCTTCAGTGTGTATGGAGGGAAGGATGCTTGAGCATGTGTGGTTGGTCCTAGTTCTGTGCCTGGAGTTCTCACTGGCTGGTCTGCCATGTCTCTGAGGATGGGCACTACAGTCAGAAGTTTCTCTGTCCCACCTAGTGGGTCCCAAAAGCAGTCTTACTTAATAATTGACTCAATGGCTTAATTTTATAGTAACTACTGGGCCACTTGTTCAGGATTATTATTAACTAGCTCTTATGCTTAAATTAACCCATGATTCTTATTATGTTTAGCCACTTGGTACCTTTTCTCGATGCAGCATTCTCATCTTGCTTCCTCTGTGATTGGCTGGTGTCTATTTCTCTGCCTTTCCTCTTCTCACAATTCTCCTACTCTGGTTGCACTGCCTATTTGTCTTGTCTGCCTACTGACAAAACAGCGTTTTATTAAACCAGTCTGAATAACAAATCTTTACAGTGCACAAGAGCATTTTCCCACAAGGCACTGGTAATTTTCATCTGTTCTTCATCTATAGCTAATGCTAATTGGATTTTTTTTTTTCTCCCCTGGTTTTTTACTTTCTTATTGGGAAGCACTTCAAAAGTAATTTTTTTGGTATTTACCCTCCAGGAAGGCTCAAGTATTAGTTATTGGGATGGTCCATATGGCGTAATGGTTATGGACATGTTAGAATCAGGAAAATTTAAATACGTCTTCTGAGATTTGAGTCCAGCAGTAAATGACCTTGTGAACCCCTCAGAGCCTCAGTTTCCTCTCTTGTTAACTGAGAATAATAGTCCCACCATAGTCCTGCCTTATCAGAAAATTTTTGTGGCTGACTCGGTAGGTCTGAGACTTAGAGTTGGGGCTAGTGTAAGGAAGTTCTGATATGCATGTACCCCCACAGATGCCAGTATTGAAGCAGCTGGGCCCTGCGCAGCCCAAGAAACGACTGGAGCGAGGAGCTATCTCAGCACCCCTTGGAGACTTCAGGCACACATTGCACGTTGGGCGCGGTGGTGACGCCTTCGGTGACACCTCCTTCCTGAGTCGCCACGGGGGCGGCCCGCCCCCTGAGCCTGGTGCTCAGCCAGTCGGGGTCCCACATTCTGACCCTCCACCTGCAGTCC
>PVIH01011264.1:23923-70318 GCA_004025045.1 Sigmodon hispidus | reverse complement strand
TGGGAGGGGGAAGAGACCTTCAATAAGGATATACAGGGATGGAAAAAAAAATTCAGAGGGAAAGCTGAACACAAAGAAAATATATGTGTAGTAATCTTATTTGAATTTCCACCCTTGATAAGCCATGCTTATGATTATTATCCTCTGTATAGTTATTGTTAACTCTTCAGCATTTTTTTTTAAATTCTTTTTACTGTTTGTTTGATAAATACAAAATAAAGAAGAAAAAAAAAAAGAAGGCCTGGTTTCCTTGGTGTTCTCCATCTTCTCTGGCTCCTGTACTCTCTCCACCTCCTCTTCCACAAGGCTCCCTCAGCTCTGGGGAGAGGGATTAGATGGAGACATTCTACTTAGGACTGAGTATTTCCAGGTTTTTCACTCCCTGCATATTGTCCAAAGCAATGACTTTAGGGAGAAAAATGTTCACTGTGTCTTATTAAGTTTGATACAATTAAAAAATGTTTATTTTTCCCATCATCAGACTGAACAACTCTTCTATTCTTCTGCACGTCTATTCTGATCAGATGTTCATGGGTTGTCTTTTCATTTTGATGCTATTGTCCTTTGATGCTCAAAAGTTTGAAAACTTGAAGTCTAAGCATTTTTTTTTGTATTTCTGGTGCTATATTTAAGAATGATTCCCTAAATCAAGTTCATTATGATTTCTACCTATATAGTCTTCTAAGAGATTTACAGTTGTAGCTCCTATATTCTTCTTTGGCTGTGGTTCCTTTGAGTACCCAGTAACCTGGCACAATTCTTCAACAAAAGTATCATCCTCACTGACTGGCCTTGGAACCCTTGTCAAAAATCAGTTTATTATAGATTTGAGAACTTATTTCCAGATTCTTCATTTGGTTGCCATGATTTAGATGTCTATCATTACCCCCAAGACCACATTATCTTAAATACCGAGTCTGTATTAAGTTTTTAAGTTGACAAATATGAGTTCCTTACTTTTATTTCTTTCCAATATGTTTTCCTCATGTACTGTCCATTACATGTCCTTAAAAATATTAGCATTGCCTTTTGTATTTCTGACAAAAGAGGAAAAAAAAGTACTTACAAATTTAAAAGAAATTACTGTGGCTCTGTAGGTTAATCTGGACTCTAATCTTAACATTAAGGCATCAAGTTCATAAACACAGTCTGTCTTTCCAATTAGAGTTTCTATGACTTTTTTTTTTGACAGTTTCATGCTTCTTAGTTTTTTTTTTTTTTTTTGCTTTTTGGTTAATTTTAATTTTATTTTTTTCTGATGAAATTATAAATGGACTTGTTTTTAATATTTCATTTTAAATCATTATTTACATAGGGAAATTCAAATAATATTTGCATGTTGACCTTGAAGTTTTGTTAAACTTGATTACTATCTCTTTATTTTTTCTGACAAGCTGTTTCCACATTGCCCAAGGTGGTCTCTAATCTATACTCTCTTCACCTCTACTTCCTGAGTGCTTGGAATACAGACACGTACAATGATTGGCTTCTCAAGTTTGACCATGTTGATTCTTTAGGTTTTCTATATTGAGATGTTCATATCATCTGAATTCAAATTCTAAGTACATGATATGAGTAAATCCAAACAGATCATGTCATTCTCAACATGGTGGTAATAGGAAGGGCTGTCATTTGATCTAGTCTTTGAATACTTACCTTTCACATATCCCTAGATGCCGCATTAGCTCTTATAAAAAAAAAAAAACACTGTGAGACTGTGGAAGAAATTATATAACAGGATTGAACCAAAACATAGGCAAAAAGTTGTCTAATGCCTTTGAACTCTGCTTTGGAAATTTCCACCTTATGCACACGCGCACACACACACACACACACACACACACACACTTAACCTATTAAAATATGTAGTGCTAAACATTTTGGCAGTCAATTTTCCAGAAAATGTAAATTATTAGCTTTGTGCATTGGTGGCAAGACATGTCTTTATACATAAAGGGAAGTATTACTTTAGGGATATGTTGGAGGGAATAAATAATTCTCAACTGGACATGTTGCAAGTACTACAGCTCTGGAGGGAAAGATATCCTGACTTTTCAGGAAGTCAGGCTATAGCTACAGCTGTAAAGGAAGTCTCCTGGATGCCTACAGCTATGAGAGAAAGGTATCTCATTTTGACAGGAAATCAGGATATTACAGCAGTTAAGAGACAGCTCTGGAAGAAATTTCCCGGAAGTCAGGCTATACCTGTAGCTGTGAAGGAAGTATCTTGGATGCCTACAGCTGTATCATCCAGCTGGGGAAAGGTATCGTGTTTTGTCAGGAAGTCAGGCTATACCTGAGGCTGGTGTGCAGTGGGAGATGTAGAAATCCTATTCCTCTGAGAGAGAGAGAGAGAGAGAGAGAGAGAGAGAGAGAGAGAGAGAGAGAGAGAGAGAGAGAGAGCTCTTAGAGCTGAGCTCTGCTCTGCTCCCCCTTCCCCACTTAAGGAAGCTTCCCAGATTAGGTATCCATTTCTTCTTCTTCTCTGCTTTCCTAAATGAATGTCCCAGCTCTTACACCCACACAAGGGGTTTTGTCTGTGGTTTCCATGTTAGTGTCTGTCCTTGCTGGGAGCATAAGCACTTTGTGTCTAAATGAGTAGATGTACTGGAACATATATATCAATATACATAATTAACTAGTGATAACAGGCCATAGTTTTTCTTGCTTTGTTATACTGTCTAGGTTCTTGAAAACAACTGAGCATATCTGAGACAAAGGCCTGGATGTAAAAAAACAAGTATTTTAGTAAATTAAAAGGCATTTTAATCTAGTGGGAATTGGTTCTGATCTGTATCTCAAAGAAGACTAAGACCTATATCTCAAAGGAGACTAACCATGGCAGTCAGGCTAAATAAGGTTGGAACAGGTAGAAACAAGACAGTATATTTTCAGGAAATATTGTTATGTGACTAAAGTGTTTCTGCTGTGATTTGACCATATTCCAAAACATTTTCTTCCCAATAAGTGTTCTCTGAAAGTCAGCAGCATCTGCTGTGTCAAGTTCTTCCTAGAAGAAGTACCTTCAGCTGAGGTCAGGTAGTCAGGAAAGAGTCTAACTACTAATTTGCAGTGTTTTCTCTGGTTTACGAAATATCTGAAGAAGACAGCATGGGCTTGCATGTGTGACTCGATGTCTGACCTGCAGAAGGCCCTGGGTTCAATCCTCAGTGAAACAATTAGGTAAATAAAAGAAATGGGAAAGGAGACCAGGAAAGCTGAGCTAACAGCAGGAGAGAAGAATTAACCACCTACAGACCCCTAATGTTCTCATGGTGAGAACATAGATTTTCTGAAAACAGAGTTAATTTTATTGTTCTTTATTTAGTTTTTTTTTCCTTTTGTAAATATGTCTTATGCTATATAGCACTTACATTTTGTTTGGCTCACACTTATTTATTTTGAGGAAATATTTATTCTGCTGTCTTTCTTTATACATCTATTAGGGTCAAATATATCGGTACTCATAACTTAAATGAATGGAGGTGAATATACTGGCTTGCTTGTTCTAAAATGAAATGATTTGGATTTTTTTCAGAGAAAAACAAATTTAAATTTACACTAGTGATGATTGATTAAACCAAATAATTCCGATTTAATTTTTATATGTATTTGATAAATGTGTATCTAACAACGAAAGTTTATTTAAATTATTCATTTAGTATTTATGATTTTCAACTCTATTTATTGTGTTTATTTGTGTGTCAGTTTAAAACAGAAGTGGTTGGGAAACTAATAGGAAATTTGAAAGAAAATCTGACTTCATAAATGTTTGAGGTTTTCCCTAATAGCTGGTTTCTAAATCTCTCCTAACACAATGATGTCATCACAAAGTAAAAAACAAAACAAACAAAAAAAAAACTGGACCTTATAATTTTGTGGGATGATAAATTAGTACAACTACCATGAATAGAACAACACTATAAAGTATCCACAAAAATAAAAAAATTCTAAATAGCTTATCTTGTTCTTAAAAAGAATTTAAAGATCTTTATTGAAGGTAAATTTTTGAAAATGTATCTGTCTTATGTTATTATTTTAGAAACTTTCTTGTCTTAACAAAGATCCAACATGGACATATAACAAAAACCAGAGCAAACTGGAGTTGCTATGGTTGAGTGGGAGGGAGATGTGGCTGCCTTCTCTGTTCTGCCTCCCTGGCACAACCCCAGGGCAACAGTAGTACCTTCAGAACACAGTCTGGGAAAGTTAGGAACACAGAACAGAAACAGTAAAGGCAACGGGCTAGAGGATTTCTAGCATTTCACTGTTGGCCATGCAATATTTACCCTTCTGGAATTGCTAAGGGGGACCTGGAGAAAGGAGTGAACTCTAGGGAAACACCCTATTTTACCTCTGTGTTGTGTTTACAAGAGTAAGACTTGATTCATGACAGGTATTAGTATTTGTTGAATAAATAAGTATATCTTTCACAATTTATACTGAAGTCACAGAATATGTAGAGCTAAGCTCACATAGTAGAGTATGATAAGAAGAATGGCTATGGGTCTATGTTCACCTCCTGTCCTCACCTTTGCATCTGGAAAAACCCTTTCATGTTTGTTAGTAATGAGGAGTGTAATATAACATGGACAAATATTTAGTTTCCATGAAGCTTTCCCCTGACATATTAACATCATCAGGTCTAGTTCATGTTGCTCTCTAGAAGTTGGGCTTCATGAATGCTCATCTCCTCAATCTGAGCTCCCAAACATTAGGAGGTATAAGAATTGCTGGAGGTGAGCATAATGAACATAGACTTGTGGGATGAACTGTAGAAGTTAGGCTCGGTGGGTACAGTGGAGGGATTAGGATCAGAGAGTTCTCATACAAACAATTTACAAGTCACAATTCAACAGATCCTCACTGCACAAGATAAAAGGTGCTAGCAATGCATCAGCCCCAATGTCAAAAGAAGTTCTTAAAAACAGTGGGAGACAGTTCAAAAATATGTAGTAGTAAAGAAAAGCTTCTGAAGGTAGTTTTAAAAGAAATCAGTTCAAGAATGTTTTGAGCAATTGTGAGACCATTTCAGGAGATGTAAATCAGTTCTGTCAGGTCTCAATGAATCAGTCATGCCACATTTGTTCTAATAACATAGACTTGGCAGACCTTTCTTTTGCAATTGAATATTCTAGGTAAATTGTGATAATAATTAAACCTAGGGAATGAGTATTTATTTCTTTCCTCTTACATATTTATTTATTTTTTGGAGACTTTGAGCTTTTCCAGTATATATTTTATTACTTGCCCCCGTTTATTTTCTTTCTGTGCTCACTCACATCACAGTAAGCATGTGGATGGCAGAGGATGTCTGAGCTAATTCTCTCATTTCACGGTGTGGGTCCTGGGACTGAGCTCAGGTTTCCAAGTTTAGCAGCAAGTGCCTTAGCTACTGAACCAATGTGTCAGTCCACTTCTCTTTCAGTTTTTAAAAGAATATTTAATAAATTGCTCTCAGGTGGGTCATCATGTTGTGTTATATAACCCTAAAATATATTTATCCCTTCTAACTATGTGTTGGTCCCTGTGAATTGACCTTTTATTTTCTCTACTCCTCGTCCTAGTTTCTAGGAGCACTACTCATGTATGAATCAATAAATATTTCCAGCTTTCACATGGATAAGAATGTGCCATTCCTTTTCCTAGGTTTGACTTATTTCTTTTAACACAATATCCTCAGTTTCATACGTATTGATATAAATCATATAAACTTTATTATTTTATGGATGAATAATAATCCATTATATATATGTTGCTACATTTTTATGCTTTCATTTATTCATCAACATTATAGTTGATTCCACATGTTGTAAATGATGCTATACTAAACATGGGCATACAAATACATCTTTGGTATGCTAATTTCATTTCCTTGAGGAATAAAAATAACAAACAGTGGGATAGGTGAACTATATGGTAGTTCTATTTATAAATCTTGTTTGTCTCAGAAAGTAGTATTCTATTTTCCTAAATGGCTGAATGAACAGCAGCCAATGTCTTTGGCCAAAGCATCTTTCTTGAGATTGTCATTGAAATCTGTCATCCCACATACCCGTCAACACTGTTAGCTCTTCCTCAAAAACAGCTGTGTTCTAAACTGATGAGAATATCTAAAATGAATTTACATTGCATTAGAACTGTGGGTTAGTATGTACTGGGTTTAAGTGTGTCAGGAAAACTTTTGATAGCTGAGTAGCACTCTTCTTCTTCTTTTTTTTTTTTTCCAGCTTTCCCTCTGATTTTTTTTTTTTCTATCCCTGTATATCCTTATTCAAGGTTTCTTCCCCCTCCTGCCACATCAGGTCATTTTTTCTTCTCCACAACTCCCCATCCCCTTCCTGGGCAGGCAGCAGACAGTCCCATGGTCCCACTGATCCAATAATGCTGAGTTCAGTCTCCACTCCTGGCAAATCCAGTTTTGTCACCCCTCCCTCAAGAGTGAATCAGGTGTTCCTCTAGGTGGAGTGGGATCCGAAGGGTCAGTCCACGGTGTTTCTGATCCCAAGCTGTTCAGTGGTTGTGGTTTGCTGCTTGGGCATGCTTGGCTTTTTTCTTGTTTGTTTGTTTAGAGACCACTAATGAGTGAGTACATCCCCTGCTTATCTTTCTGAGTTTGTGATACCTCGCTCAGGAGGATATTCTCCAAATCCATCCATTGGCCTGCAAATTTTAGGATATCATTTTTTCTTACTGCTGAGTAGTATTCCATTGTGTAGATGTACCACAGTTTGTTAATCCATTCTTGAGCTGAGGGACATCTAGGTTGTTTCCAGGTTCTTGCTATTACAAATAATGCTGCTATGAACATAGTTGAGCTAATACCTTTGGAGTGTGAATGTGCATTTTTAGGGTATACACCCAGAAGTGGTATTGCTGGGTCCTTGGGGAGATTGATTCTCAATTTTCTGAGAAACCGTCATATTGCATTCCAAAGTGGCTGAACAAGCTTACACTCCCACCAACAATGGAGTAGTGTTCCCCTTGCTTCGAATCCTCTCCAGCATAGGCTATCATCTGTGCCTTTTATCTTAGCCAATCTAACAGGTGTTAGGTGGTATCTCAAAGTTGTTTTTATTAGCATTTCTCTGATGACTAAAGATGATGAGCAGTTTTTCAGATGCCTTTCAGCCATTTGTAATTCCTCTGCTGAGAATTCCCTTTTTAGATCTGAACCCCATTTTTTTGATTGGGTTATTTAAGGTTTTGGGCTCTAGATTCTTGAGCTCTTTATATATCTTAGAGATCAGTTCTCTATCACTTGTAGGGTTGGTGAAAATCTTTTCCCATTCTGTAGGCTGTCATTTTGTCCTATTGACAGTGTCCTTGGCTTTACAGAAGCTTCCTAGCTTCAGGAGATCCTACGTATTGATTTTTGGTCTTAGTGTCTGTGCCACTGGTGTTATATTTAGGAAGTGGTCACCTGTGCCAATTCGTAGAATTGTATTTCCCACTTTCTTTTCTATCAAGTTCAAAGTGGCTGGGTTTATGTTGAGGTCTTTGATCCACTTGGATTTGAGTTTTGTGCAGGGTGACATTTATAGAAGAGTAGCACTCTTCTATAAAATATTCTTTTATAAATCTCTGAGAGCATTTGTCTCCTTTGTAAGTGACATCAAAACTCCAAATCCCATCTTGTCTGGAATCCTAGCCTTCTTTTCTTCCTTTTGGAATTAATTCTTATTCCACATGGATGAGATGCTCTGTTAACACAGATTCTTAAAAACAGTATTATGACCTGTTATTGGAATAAATATATATAATAAAACACTGGAATGAATGGTTTTTTAAAAGTAAGAAAAATTGAAAGATTTTATTTGTCTTTATTTACCATACATAGAGCTGAACAATGACCTCTATTTATTATTTTTAAACATATTTTTTATCAGTTCTTTGGGAATTTCTCATTGTACACCCAAATTCTACTCACCTTCCAATACTCCCATACTGTCCCCTCACCTTACAGTGCTCACCAAAAGAAAAATAATGAAAAAGTCAAATTAAAACAGAACAAAGCAAACAAAACAAAACTAGAAGAACCTCTTTGATTTCCCATCTTTCCTACCTCTTTGACACCGCTTCATTCCTCCTGGTGGCACTGGGTGAGATGTGTCACATAGTATTTTTTTTTGTCCAGTCAGCTTTACTTGCAAATGTTCATTTCAATGAGACACTGGTTTGGTTCAAGGCCACTGGCTTCTGATACACCATCATCACTGGACCCTCACAGAAACTCCTATCCCTTGTCCTCAGTCATGAAGATCCTGAGATATCTTTCCATAGGACCAGTTTCTTCATGAGCCCCAGCAGGTCCTAGATGAAATAGATATTAGAGTAGGCCAACTCAAGGCCCTGGATATGGACCTAGGTGGTAGATGAGTAGCTGAGCTGGTCAGTCTAGGCCATTGGAACCAGAGCCCTCAGACAAGGAAGTGGAGCAGAGCCAGCCAGCTCTCATAAGCCCAAGCCACCAGGGTCATCCCCCACCATGTGGTTTTTGGGTGGGACTCTCCTAAAGAGTGACTCTCCTATGAGGGTCAGGTCAGCATTCTTGCTGTAGTATCATCAAGAGGCAGGGACAGCTTTCCCAGGGTCAGGCAAGAATGGGAACAGTTCAGCATAGCCATCTGATTTCATCACACATGGTTCTTATGAATTACCTCCCTTTAAAATCAATTAATTAACTAATTAGTCATTAGCTTTTTAGTTATGAACTTCTTTCCTCCTTTTTCTTTTGGTCTTTTGAGAAGGGTTTCTTTGTGTAGCTTCGGCTATCCTAGAACATACTCTGTAGATCAGGCTATCCTAAAACCCACAGACATCCTCCTACCTCTGCCTTCGAGTGTTTGGATTAAAGGTATGCAGCCGAAACTGCCAGGATTCTCTCTGTATTTCTTATTCCACTCTGGCATGCTTTGATATGATATATGACAAATCATAGACTGTAATCAGGACTGAGGTAAAAAGTAACAGCTGTGTTGCCTGATGAGAATGGGAAACACAGAAACATTGTAACGTCAGAGAAAAGGGAGAGTCAAATGTAAGGGAATTTTATTCTGTTCCATTGTAAATATCTGTCCCACTACTGGTTTAATAAAAAGGCTAATTGGCAAAACGCAGACAGGAAGTGTGAGCAAGGCTACCAGACTAAGAAAACTCTGAGAAGAAAAACAGAGCAGAGATGCTAGAGAGAGTCAGATGAGTTGCCAGCAGAAGCAGAGGAAAGAAGCTGAAATCTTGCTCTAAGGAAAGGTACCAAGCTTCATGGCTGAACAGGATAAGAAACCTAGATTAGTTTAAGGGTAAAGAATTAGCAGTTTACATGCTTGAGCCCTACACTGATCAGCATAAAATTAATACAAGTGTTTGTGTGATTATTTGGGCCTAAGTGGCAGTGGTGCTGAGAGTGGGTCCAAACCTCTGGGCTAGGCCTGAAAGTTCAGGCCAGAAACCTCATACAATAAATGGTGCTCCAAGATGTGTAAAATATACCCACATAAAGCCATAGAAACCTTAAAAACTGTCTAGAGAACAGAAATGGAGCCAAAAGCAGCTTCCAAGTTGTATCTCTCAAGTGGGCCGTGGTAGAGAGACTGAGTGGTGTATGGGATTAAATTACAAAATGGCATGTTTGCTGCATGCAATTTAAGCGGCAACAAAGCCTTAATATAAACAAGGAGCTGTATATGGTAGACTTAAGATTTCTGTTTATAAGAACAAAAAGGAAACAGAGTCAAAGACTGATTCTTAGTAGCAGCAGTTTTTTCTTAGACCAGATCTGTTTGCTGGAGGCAAGCAGAGACATGGCTTTTTTAAAGAAAGGATTCCTGATTCAGCCTTAGAGGCAAAATACTTAAAAATCTTCTAAGAGGCCCTGCTGCCAAATACTTAAATGGAGTTCATGAGCAGCAGGAGGCAGTGCTTTACTTGGTGGCTATATGGACCCTAAAATTCTCAGAGTGGTAATTGTGGGTCCTACCAGTAACTCTGCTAAAAAGCTAAATTCTATGAAGCTAGACTAGGAGCTGGGTGGAGCCATCCAGCCACTCTAGCCAAGCCACACCTTTAAGCCTTAGCCACACCTTGGCAGATTAAAGATGTGGGCAGAAACAGAAAGAAATAAAGGGAGCTGGGTGGAGTTAGCCACCCTAACCAAGCAAAGGTGTAGTCAGAAACAGAAAAAGATAAGAAACAAAAGACATACAGTAAAGACAGATGAAAAAAAAAAAACTCTAAATGGTTTAGTGTGTGTTAAGAAATATACATAGGCTTGAGAGAGAAAAATAAAGGAAAAATGTTAAAGTCCTTAAAAAAGAAATAGAATAAAAAGAAATAGTAATAAGGCATGTAAAAAATGGAAAATACAAAGAGTATCTGCATACTGTCTGTTATTGCCTTGTTTTTAAGTTCTTTGACTATGAATTAAGTAGTTAAATCTGCTAAAAATTTTGATTATAAATACTTCTGTATTAATCCAAACTATATAATTTGTAAATGAGTTGACTTTAAATTAAAATAAAAAGACATGCAACTTTGGAGAAGAGGTTTTCCTTTTATTTCCACACAAAATGAGAGGCTGTGAATTTATTCCTGGTTAAAAAAAAAAGTAAAGTTTGATCAAGGAAGTGCCCCTGAAAAGTTGCCAAAGGTCCAGATGATTCAGCATTTCAGAGCACCTCTGTTGAAGTTTCCTCTGAGCTCTGCATCCAAAACTACTTATAGGAGACTGGCTGAGTTTACTCAGCCTTAGAGACTACTTTACTAAAGACTTATCCATAATCTTAATTTTTTTTTTGGCTCTTCATAGGATTGACAGCAACCCTGATCAGTAGCCTAGAGAACTATGTCCACATTCCCCAAAAATAGATTGTGTATCTTTGTCTTTGTTTACATTGTTGCTTACAAGTTGTTATAGATAATGGTGAAAAAACTTATACAAAGGAAATTGGATTTGTGGTTCTTGTTCCAAAAAGAAAAAAAGGGGGGAAATATAGTGGGATTGTATTTTATTCCATTGTAAATAACTGTCCACCTACTGATTTAATAAAAATGCTGATTGGCCAAAGGTAGACAGGAAGTGTGGGCAGAGCTACCAGACTAAGAAAACTCTGAGAACAAGAAGAACAGAGCAGAGATGCCAGAGAGAGCCAGAGGAGTTGCCAGCAGAAGCAGAGGAAAGAAGCTGAAATCCTACTCTAAGAAAAGGTATCGAGCTGCATGGCTGAAGAGGGTAAGAATCATAGGTTAGTTTAAGGGTAAAGAGTTAGCAAGGTATATGCCTGTGACTAACGCTGATCAGCATGAAATTAATACAAGCGACTGTGTAATTATTTAGACCTAAGCAGCAGTGGGCCTGAGAACAGGTCTAAACCTCTGGGCTAGGCCTGAAAGTCCAGGCCAGAAATCTCATACAACAGTTAGGAGTGGTTTTGTCTGTCAGTTTTTACAGACCTTGGTGCAGGAGAAATGGAGAGTACAATATATAAATGACTGACTGGAAAGCCATATTTATCCCAGGAGAGAACTACTGTTCTTTTCAGAAAGACTTGAGATTTACTCAATGTTCAGAAGCCTGTCCATAATAAAAGACCCTTGACCTTAAGAAAAGCCTGAAAGGCATTGCATTTTGCCATTTAATTGTAGCATCTTCCAGCAATATCTCAATATAAAATATATGTCTGTATGCATGTCTGTATGTGTACATGTGTTAACGTGGACATGTGTGTGTCAACGTGCATTTGTGAATGTGTGTATGTGTGTGTACTCCTGTGTGTGTATGTGCCTGTGTATCTGTGACAGGGATTAGATGATTCTTGTCCTTTTTGCACAAGAGACACAGAAAAGCCTCTTCCTAATTTTGAATGTTAGAATTTTAAACTAGATACATACGTAAAAACACTGTCTTAACTGTTTTTAAGAAATTAATCAGGATTAAAAATATCTTCCGGGAACTGGAAACCATAAAACTGTAGAGCAAATTTTTTAAAAATTATAAAAATCAATTTATGATAAATACAATTAACATTTAAGATATGGAAAATGGACTTAGCAAAATAGAATACTTATTAATAAGAACTAAGAGCATGGTATGGTTTGAATCTGAAGATCTGCACAGCACATCATATTTGAACTCTTGGTCTCCATTTGGTGGTTCTATATTGGAAAGTTCTGAAACTTTGTGGGGCCTAACTGGAGAAGGTACAAGACTAGATATGAGTCCTTGAGGAAACCCATCACAGGAGGGAGTCCTTGGGAGGATGTTACTCCTGTCCATTGTTGTCTCACTCTCAGTTTCCTGGTCTTCTGAATAGCATCGCCACATATTGGTATCATGAGGTAAAAGCCAGAATTGCTGCTAAACATTTTGACACATACATAAGGACAGTTTACATCTGGCCTCAAACACCAGCAATACTGAAGTCTTTTTTTTTTTTTTTTTTTTTAAAAGCACGTCAGAGCTGAGGGACTTCAGGGCTAGAGGGTAAATGTGAGTTCTGAAAATTTCTGCCCCACCTGCCTTCTGCATATGTTACTCCCACTGGAATTGTGCACTCCTGAAGATTGTTTTTTGCACCTGCACTCTGGCTACAGAGTCCAGGAGAGGAGGAGAGTAGAGGAAAGCAGAACTCATTCTGCTTTCGCAAGTATATCCTCAAAAGCCTCAACCATTTTCTAGCTTAGCCCCACCCAACTACCGCTTCCACTTCAGCCCTTATTTCTCTTTCCCTCTTTCTTCTCCTCTCAATTCTTTTCCTCCACTGCTTTCTCCTTCCCTTCATGCTTCCTTTTTCCTCCCTTTTCCCATCTTCTCTTTATAATTTTTTTCAAGTTGCTGAGGGAGCCAAAATGCTGTCATAATTGAACATGTTTGTCAACGTCCTGGCTATTTTGTTGATAGCAATAACTGGGTTCTCTGGGACATTTTTCAGTATTTTTATTTTGGGTAAATATCACATAGCAGTGCCCTGAGGATCAGTGGAATTTTTAGCAGCATCTCTGCCAATAATAAAAACAATTGTTTCTTTTCTTGGCTAGCTTGGCTTGTTTCATGTTTCTTAGCAAAGCCTCTGATATATTATTGACTTTGGGACCAGTACTAAAAACCATGCAACAGTTTCACCAAATGCTTTAGTTAGGTCACAGAAGAACTTTTGGCTACTTGGCTGGTTGTGGTTGTGCCAGCTTGCCTGGGCTGTGATGCCAGTTCTTTTGTCAAAAGAAATTGCCAGGAACGCACCTTGATGATGTGACTCTTATCATCAGCTGGCTCTCTGGAGAGATCACCATAGTAATGTGGATGGGCTGGGCTCAGCAGTAGCTTAAGGCATTTAGAACAAAGGTAGGGTTCTCAGAGACAAGAGAATTCTGCTTTAAAACTGTTAACAGAGAAATTCTCTCTAAATTTCTACATATCTATCTGACATACCTATTTAGGATCCACTGGTGCTCCTAACTTATACATAAAATTTTTAATTTTATAAACTTACAGCTATCTATATAGGTGTTTGTGTGTGAGAGAGAGAGAGAAGACAAAGAGAGAGAAAAGAGAGAGGAGGAGAGAGAGAAAGAGAGAGAGAGAGGAGAGAGAGAAGAGAGAGAGGAGAGAGAGAGCGAGCGAGCGCCTGGGCTGATAAATGAGTCATACTATATCTTTTACTAAGGTCATAAGGGTTTAGTTAAATTTCTTGGCTATCAGTTACTGGGAAGAAAAATCTGGCTGGTAGGCAATGCTTGTTCACATGTGCCTCGTTAACTGGAAGCACAGCAGAATGGTTTCATCACAGCAGAATCAGATTTACACGAGGTGAACTGGCATTTAGATGAAAAAATAAAAGTACTCAACTGACTTTCTTCAGGGGTTTTTCTTTTTGCTGTTAATTCTGAATTTTCTAACTTTCCAACCTAAGGGAGCAACCTCTGAATGACTGCATATATATGAATCCACCTCACCTCTATGGAGTACTTATTCATAAGAAAGGGGCTCTCCCATCTGAATTACCAGCATGCAGCACAGCACCTGGGTGTGGCAAACACTCAAAAACTTGCTGAGTAAATAAAGGATAAACTGCCTTCTTCTGTGTCAATATCATAAATAAATAAACAAGCCAGAATATCTGAAGTTCATTTTCAAATTAGTGTTCTCCAAGCCCACTCCTTGCCAAGGGATCAATAGTGATTTGCTCTGTTTTCCTATTCTCATACTGAAGCCTCTGTGCTTACACAATCGGGCATGTGGACAGCCTACAGATGCTTTCACTTCACGTGGTGAGGACATGCTCTCGCTGTTCATTCCAGAAAACTAACGGCAGGGTGGCGCTATAATATTTAGCCATTGCCTATTGACTGTCGTACCCTGGGCTTAGATTTCTTCCTGCTTGTACTGGTTGTAGCCCTTGTTCTCTTTAAAGAAATGAACAACAATGTTGCATGATATTTTGTTTGTATTCTGACAAATAAAGCTTGCCTGGAGATCAGAGGCAGGGCTAGCCACTAGTTAGCCATAGAGGCCAGGCAATGATGCCTCACATTTTTATTCTCAGCACTTGGGAGAAAGAAGAAGGCAGATCAGGAGTTCAAGGATACCCAGGGCTACACATGAGAGTGAACCAGTCTAAAAGAGAAACAGAGCCTGGTAGTAGTGGCTCACACCTTCAATCCCAGCACTTGGGATCTCACGCCTTTAATCCCAGCACTAGGGATATAAAAGACAGGATTTGTTCCCTCCCTCATTTTGTCTGAGCGTTCGAGAAATAAGAAGTCTCCAGTGGCCAGCTGCTCTGATTCTCTGATCTTTCAGGAAAGCTCTATTTATCACAATACAAACAAAATATACAACATAACAACGTCTCTCTTATAGAACTATTGGAAAGAATAGGCCGGTTCTGTAAATTCTGACACTGAAAGGCACTCAGGGGTGCTCAGTAAACATTCTTTCCCTCTTCCTCACTGTGGGACTGACATCTGACTTGTTCCTGTGGCTACAGGGATTAGCCACATTTGGGAGTAAATATGTTCCCACTTGTAGAAGGGCAGGTTGAAACCAGGAATTCTAACTAATTCTCTAAACTATATTCTGTAGAGAGGCAAATATTTATATAGCAATCCACTTAGACACTCATGGAGTGCAAACTTTGTAGAGGACATGTCAGTACATTAAGGTCCTGGTGACAAGCAAGGAGGAGTTTTATCTTCCTGTGGAACAAATTGAAGCAATCATCACTAACACGGGACAGTGTGGGAAGGTGACTGTATTTACTGATTAGAAATGCTGTTCCGAGAAACTGCTATTTAGCACAGGGCGCTGCTAACCAGAGGGAAGTAGTCATGTGAAAGTCTGGAAACAGAATTCAAAGCAGAGACTGTGCATCTTACAGTATCTTGCCAGAGTGGTGGGAAGATGACCCGCAGGACAAGAGCTACTGAGGGACGATCTTCAGGAAATGGGTGTCTTCGAAGGAATGTTTTGATTTGCTTTAGATGTTTTCAAAGTTGATGCAGCTTTAGACTGTTTCCCTGTGCAGCATCTCTTGGCTGACAGTATCAAAACATTATTCATTAATTCATTTCTACTTTCAGATCTTTCTGCCTCTGGCCTAGCTGTTGTTTTGCCTGAACATTTGTTTGGGGAGGAACCATGTGAGTCAAGGATTGAAAAGACTTTTATTGAGGGGGGACAAAACTGGATTTGGCCAGGAGTGGAGACTGATCCAAACATTATTGGGTCAGTGGGAACATAGGACTGTCTGCTCCCTGCCCAGGGAGGGGATGGGGAGTTGCAGAGAAGAAAAATGACCAGATGTGGTGGGAGGGGGAAGGGACCTTGAATAAGGATATACAGGAATGGAAAAAAAAAATTCAGAGGGAAAGCTGAACACAAAGTAAATATATGTGTAGCAATCTTATTTGCATTACCACCCTTGATAAGCCATGCTTATGATTCTTATCCTCTTTATAGTTATTGTTAACTTTTCCACATTTTAAATTCATTTTACTGTTTTTTTTTGATAAATACAAAATAAAGAAGGAAAAAAAACATAAAAATAAAAACAGAAAAAAAAAAAGAAAAGACTTTTATTCTCTTTAAGAAACTAGTCTTACTTTGTGTAGTTGGGAGTTCTGCTGAGCCAGTTGTGGTCCAGTGGGAAGATTTAGAGTTCCTTCTGTAAACCATGAAAGAACTCTCATCCCTTTTGACCCAGTGTCAGAGGCCTAAAGAGGGTTCCTTTGTAATGGTCAATTGTGGACCCAAGGCCTCATTTGAATTCCTGAAGGCAGGCTCATTTGTATAGGTAAAATGTTTTTGTCAAATTAGATAGGTACCCAGAGGACAAAATTCTTAAGAAAATGACTTACAGAGCTTTGTTTCACACTTAAGCAATGACTTTTAATTGGAAATTCTTTTTTTCTTTACAATATATTATGCTACTTCCTTGAACCACAATAATTACAGTTACCAATCATACTCATGATATAACCTAGTTAGCAAGCATTTTATTTTTTTTTAAAAAAATATTACCTCATTATTTAAGGATTTCCATTATACAAAGTAAACAAGACATGCTTTCAGAGTATGTTTCAGGAAGAGCAAGGCAATGTGAATCCCATGTGCTATTGCTAATGTTGGAATTAAGAGATGTGTAAAATACATGATTGAATGTGTCAAAAGTTTTGTAAGATAGAAATGTAATTTCCGACTTTTGCCAGGAAAATGCAATCAGATATAACATATTTGAGGGACTGGAGGAATGTTTTTGGTATTGTGAATTTTTTACCAGGAAGCAATCTTCACGGGAAGATATTTTTTAAGCACAAAATTGGATCACAAAGTCCATGAGAACAGGGTCTTAATCTTGTTTCCCAGTCCTCCATGATGCTGAGTAATAGGATTCAATATCTGTCAAATAAAAGTAAATTCTACACCACGTAATGATTTAAATGGTAAATCTCGATTGTCAAGAATAAATACCCCATCTTTTATTTAACAAGGAAGGACATATGATCTCTAGTACTTCAGCACCCAGAAACTGAATTAATGCCCAGGGCCTTGTTACCTTGTTACACTGTCTCTGATAGATCCTCTCCTACTCATGTAGACCCATCTTATACTCCTCTTTCCAAAATGAAGTTCTCTTTATTGTCAGCCTTATCAATTGCTTACATTCTTCTATATCCTCCTAAGATTCAGAAGTAATCATGGTTATAGATTTAGACTATTTTCTTCCTCTTTATACTAAAGCTTCCCCCTTTCCCCAGTCCTTGGAGAGGAGGGACCGCTGGACTCACCCACCTCTGGACACACACTAAAAAGCCTAATTATCTTCCCTTTCCGCGCTGAGCTGAGGCCTTTTATATATATATATATATATATATATATATATATATATATATATATATATGCTTTGTGTCTTGGCATTGCTATAAAGGTTATTGCTGCTTGCACATTGTTATAATGGTTCGCAGAGACTTTGTTCTCAATTATTCAATTCTATCTTCTGGGTGAGTTTTACTAGCATATGATATTTGTTAATAAGTAGTTAACAGGGACCAGGAGGCTTATGTAGAAGGGTGAGACATGTCACCTTGTCCCCTGAGTCATCTCAGCTGTGTTTTGTTACAATAGGCTGGAGACACATTGGGGAAAACGAAAGTGGCCATTGATTTGGGTCACAAAGACTCAGACTCCATTTTACTTTTGTCAGCTGAAGCTAAGGTTCCAGATTGCATAGCTGTCTTTGGCAGAGGCTCCAGGGCTGTGCAGATTAATATAAAATATACCTTTCTATTTTAGTCAATGTAGATATGATGTCCATCTTTACAGGCTTGGCTGGAGGCTCAGTTGAGGAACCTTGCATTCTCTCTTCTATTGCATTCATCCATATTTGATCCTTTTCTCCAATGTGAAGTGATTTCTTTTTCTTTTATTTTTGAAATTATAATATAGTTCATTATTTTTTCCTTCCCTTTCCTCTATTCAAACCTTTTACATAACTCTCCTTGCTCTCTTTCCAATTCATAACCTCTTTTTCATTAATTGCTATGTGAACATATGTATATACATAAACATATGTATTCCCTAATATAACCTGCTTAGTATATATAATGATCAGTCCTGAAAACACACATACAAACTTTTGTTTTTAATTTGAGCACAATCAATTGTACTGTTCATCTTCGTTCATTGGCTTAGCAGCTACTATGCACTGGAGTCCCAGATGCCCAAAGGGAGACATAAGGCAGATCAGCTGCACAGTCAAAGGCAGGAAAAGAACAACTATTGCTAAGTGTGTGCTGGAACCAGGAGAGGGCAAGAGGCTCTATGCTAATTTTTCATTCTTTTATTGACTCTTGGCTACCACCCAGAGACAAAGGTGTTACTACATCTTCACTAGGAAAGCCAAGGTTATGAGAAATGCAGCTATTTGCAAATGAGTATTTAACAAGAAAGCTCAGATTCAAGTCTTGTCGGTCAGAAGCTGTCTTGGCTCCCTCTATATGACTTTTTAACTACTTTCTTAAGCTCTTTTGAGAATGTCTCCCCAACTCAGCAGGTGAAGAATAGTGAGGTGAGATTAGGTAGCACTGGCTGTGTAGTGGTCACATCAAAACTCTAAGCACTACCAATCTCACTTCAGGATGCTCCTTAGCAGGACCTGGAAGGTTCTGAGTGCCGTACCCTTTTCCATCTGAATAATGAACCATCTATCTGTCACGATATCCCAAGGAACAGAACTATTCCTACTTTCCTTCATTGAAATACTTCCTCTTTCTCCTTTTTCTTTTCCTCTTCCCCATCTCTTTCTTCCTTTCCTCCTTCCTCATCCCTCCTTATGTCTCCATGCTTCTTTCTTTCACTCCTGTTCCTCCCCTTAAGTCTTTGGACTTGAATCTCTGAGTCATGGTCATGACTTTGTGCGACAAAGCACACCCCCTCGACCACTGCTGCTGAAATGATCATTATTTCCTGCTGTTGATGGAGCTTGGGTCTAGGGTCATGACCTGAATCCTTCCCTTATACATTTTCCACGCCTGTGAGCAGAGTGACAATTAAGCTGCTGGTTATACTACAGTGCAATTGGCCTCTCATAGGTCCTAATAGAAGGTGCCACCCAAGTACACACACAGTAACTTTCCTAGTTAGTCCTGAGACTGAGGGTATTAGGGGAAGCTTTTAAGAGATCTGATACTTGGGGCTGGAGAGATGGCTCAGCGGTTAGGAGCACCGTCTGCTCTTCCAGAGGACCCGGGTTCGATTCCCAGCACCCACATGGCAGCTAACAACTGTCTGTAGTTCCAGTTCCAGGCAAACACCAAGGCAAATAAATACATAAATAAATAAATAAAGTTTAAAAAAAAAAAAAAAGAGATCTGATACTTAAACTGACCCGGGAATACAGATGTATCCTCTGTGGCTCACTCATACTTCCTGTTTATTCTACTACTCTCTCAGCTTTAATTGATTTAAAGTTTATGAGAATCTTGGCATCGCTCATTCCCTCTAACCCAACATTTTCTACATAAGATAATACATTTTAGAGCAGTGCCTCTATTCACTCTTCCTTCACCAAACCACTCATGTTATTGAAGACAGAGCATGTTCTGACCTTCCCGTCATTCTAAATACACACCTGTAGTCTCGCCTGACCAAATTCTTACAATCATTCACTCTTAATACTTTACCATTGTTCAGAGGTCATGTTAGTCTCCAGAGAAGTTAATGATCCTCTTTGTTTTTGCCTGCCACAACAACTGTTCACGATATTGAATAATACAGGATTGGATATGCTGAGGCAGCAAGATGTTGGAGACATCTTTTACATTTCATACTCATCTATCATTCAGCACAAATCCATTCCTGGATGATTTCTGGAATTCGATCAACTCTTATGATCCTCTGTTCACCACAACTGTCATCATCATGAAAGGGCATCTACAGATCTTTCAGAAGGCTTTAACCAACCTCTAACCAATAATTTTTGCCATGGATCATTTTTGAATGACATATACTTTGCTCTTTTATGAGGCCTTTATTTCAGGCTTCTCTATTCTAATATATAAAAAATGACCTGATGTGGCGGGAGGGGGAAGGGACCTTGAATAAGGATATACAGGGATAGAAAAAAAAATTCGGAGGGAAAGCTGAACAGAAAGTAATTTTATGTGTAGCAAACTTATTTACATTATCACCCTTGACAAGTCATGCTCATGAGTTTTATTTTCTTTATAGTTATTGTTAACTTATCAGCATTTTAAATTCATTTTACTGTTTTTCTTGATAAATACTTGATAAATACAAAATAAAAAAATAAAAAAATAAACCTTTTCTTTGCTGACTCTTGTCCATGGGGCACCAACTCTCTTTCCTGAAGGTACATGAAGACATTTATTTATTAAAAGGATTTATCTGTTCACCTACCGAAGAGCATTTTGGTTGCATCTCGGTTTTAACAATTATATAAAAGCTGCAATGGACTGTCATATATTGGTGGTAGTATATTCATTTGAGGAAATATGGATGACTATAACCTGGACCATATAGTAAAAACATGTCTCATGCATATAACATATAAATTACATATACGTAATATCATTCTAACTTGACACACATACATGCACATATGACTTCATTGCTAAGGTCTGTTAAGATCTTTCTTATATTTTCAATGAGTTGTTCCTTTTCTTACTCTTGAATTCTAGGTCAGATATCTGTTCAGTAAATATTTTTCTTTTGATAGTAGAGATTAGAATTCTTAATGGATTTTGCTTATTGATTATTGTTTCTTGTGTTACACCTTTAATGTTTCTGTGCCCATGGTCATCTGGATTTACTTCTATAATGTATTCCAAAGGCTGCTGCTTTGTTTGGAGATGGACTTTGTACAGGTGAGAGGGTTGCCCTTGGGCATGTAGCCTGTGGAGATGGAGTTCCACAACTGCTTGATAAAAATAAAACAAAACAAAAACCCCACATCTTTTCTCCATCACATTATTTTACCTCACTGTCTGTGACTAGCTGACTATATGTATTTGGATGCATGTTCACAAAATTTTCTAAACATTCACCTACCCTCACAATAAGGGGTGGCTTAGGGCAAGGCTTTATCTCATGAAGAGGGCAGATAGTGGTTTGTAGGTAGAAGATGCCTTTTTGGATGAGCCAATAAACTTTGCCACACTTCTGTCTCTATCTGAAATGTACACATAAAGCCTCTAGTTACCCTGATTATCTTATCAAATCAAGTTGAAAAGAAAAGGAAGAAATAACTCCTGAGGTAAATAAAGTCCTCAGTTATTTAAACTGTTTCTAAGTTTTCAGAATATTTTTACTGCAGAACATTTTTCTAAATTGAACACATAAATGCAATTGTGCAGTGAGGATCCCTTCAATTGGTCAAATATCTCATAAGATTTTCCAGAACTTCATTTCAGAGACCCTGGACAGATGGCCTTCTGCCTAACTGCTCCTCTGCCAAAAACACTGATCAAATTGGGAAAGGAATACTTTGTGTGTTTCTTGTTTTTGATTTGTTAGTTTTTAAAGAGATAGAAACAAATACTTTTTTGTGATTATGTCTTCATTGTGAATTTTCCTTAACAAAATTTACTGATAATTACAGTAATACACTTGTTTCTTTGTGTTCAGACTTTACATTGCTTTATCTGCCTTTCCCGTTATCTTCCTAAGATGATAGGCACTTCCTGAGGAAGTATTACTTCATTATTTTGGTATTTATTATCTCTGCCTCCATTTACTGACGTTGAGAAAACACTTCTTCACTTGAGTTTTTAAAAGATAACTTCTTGGGATATTTTCCATGGGAAGTCTCCGTAAATAATTCAGAGTGTTCTCCACACCGGCATTCTTACCCTATGCTCCCCACATCTCTATACTACAACACAGAAGATGCAATGAGTATCTGCTCTCTTTCCTTTCCCTTCACATGTTTCTTCCTTTCTCTTGATTTCCATAGCACAGTCCAGGGACAGATGGTCCTAGGCTCAGTATACTAAACCCAAAGCCCATTTACACCCCAGCTCTACTTTGCAAAATTCCTCCTCCACCTAGTTTTCCTTTCTGTTGCTCATATCTTGTTCTTTTTTCTCTGTATGTTCTGGGATGCCCTCCCACTGGGAAAGCCACTGGCAGCCAAAAGCTCTTCCCTACTTAGCTGTTGCCAGCTCCCTCCCATGATCAGAGTGAACAGCTTTCCTTAAACATCTTCATAGGTTAGCTTTGCAAACTATTTTGTCCCCAAATACATTGTGTGTGTGTGTGTGTGTGTGTGTGTGTGTGTGTGTGTGTTTATGAGATAGATTTTTAACTTATATTGATTCCTTGTGGATTTCACATCATGCATTCCGATTCTGCTTAACTCCATGTCCCTGAATCTGTCCTCTGCCCCTGCAACCTCCCCTCAAATCTAAACTAAATTTAAAAGAAAAACAAAGAAACAAAACAAAATGAATGACAAGAAGAGGAATCTTGTGGAAGCTGTGGAAACTGCAGTGTGGTCTGTTGAGTCACACAGTTTGCCCTTTAATCCATTCATCTTTATGTGCAAGTGGTCATTACCACAAGTCATTGGTCTGGCTTGAGGCCTCTGGTTTCTACCACACCACCAATGATGGGCTTTCACTGGGGCTCCTCTTGGATTTCCTGTTGTCCTGTGTCATGGAGATGCTGCAGTTTTGGACCTGTAGGTTCATCCCTTTCACATGCTCTAGCAGTTTGTAGATTTGGTATAACCTATAGGGTGGTCCAACTCATACCCTTGCTTCTGGGCCTGGGTGGTAGCTGGGTTGGTCAGCCTGCCAGCTTTCCCTCATTGTCACTACTCAGGCAAGATCCCCAGCTCTGTGTGGGCTAACTAACCCAGTGCCACCTACTGCAAGGAGAGTGACCAGTTCGCCTGCTCTTGGGTCTCTACACTCACACCACCAGGGCAAACCCTACTGTTTTGCTCTGGCAAGATGCAGGACTCTCTCTCCTGATTGTTGTAGGGGGAGTATGAGGTGGGTGCACACAGTCAGCTTTCCTGCTCTCATGCCCTCAGGGCTGGTTCACCAGCCCTCTGACAACATGATCATCTCTAGTGTGCTGCCCAGGACAGGTATAGGACACACTCTCCAATGTGCTGCAGCTAGTGTGGGGCAGGGCTTGTTCTCTCACTATTGTGACCCTGGGGCCAGCTCTCTTGCCTGCCACATGTAGCAAGATTCCCCAATCTTAAGTGGATTTGAATGCCACATGTTTATTCACAGAATTATAGGAGGATTTCCAATCAAGCATTCTTTATGAGAAAACATAGAAAAAAGTGTTAATGTTTCATCAGTTTAAATGCAGGCATCTTATTGCACAAGCAAGTGGTTATATAAGCTGTGACGCAGCAGGGTACAGTTGGAACAAGCTATCTGGCAAAGGCTGTTCTATTTGGTTGAAAGTTTCAGTTTCCCAATAAGGCATGTCCTGCCACATGCCTGGTACAAGTAAGCAGAGGCACATAGCAAGAAGATGCAGGATGCCCATACCTACAGGAAAGCTGTAACTCATGCCACACCTGATGCCAGTTCCTTCAGGTGCCTTGTCACTCTTCCCTCTGAACTCAGATTTTAACCTATTTGTCTGTGGAATATTGACCACCAGCCAGTTTGAAATTCTGGCCTAATTTTCAGAAGGTGAGACAAAACTATCACTTGTACATAGAATGATGGTATCTATTTTATCTTTGCAGGGACATGAGGCAGCTAATGATTTGGCTTGACTTGGGAGTCAGTTCTGCTTCAGTAAAATTAGCCTTACCAGAAGCATCATAAGTAGCTTACCATAAGACATACTAGGCATAAATGTAGCAGGATGTTTCCACCATCATATAAATTAATTATGGTAATGCTTATTTACAAAGCAACTATCCAATGAGCAATTGAAATTTATTAACTTCTTTTCATATTCTAATTCCATGCTAAGCACCCCTCCTTTTTTTTTTTTTTTAACAAAAAAGGATTTTTGTTTGTTTGGTTGGTTTGTTTTTGGCTCATGATTTGCAGGTACAGTGAATCATGGCAGGGACAGCCTGACAGATAGGATTCATTCATTGTGGCAGGTGCTTGCTTTGTGGTTTGTTATGCTATAGAAGATCAGGAAGCAAATGTCCTGAGGGCCAGAAGCAGGGTAATAAACATAGAGCCCTCAAGCATCCCCTCCCTGCAAGCAATCATTTCCACTAGCCACTTTGAGAATAATTTGATTTGAAAGAGAGGTGTCATTTTAAAGATCTCATGCAGCAAATACAGCCAGCCACTCCGACTGAGACTGCTGAGACTGCTGTTTGCCTATATCCTGTGTCTTTAAGTCTAAGTTTTGGTTGCCAGCACTGAGACAGAGAATCATGCTTTTTAAAGTAGATAATGTTTCTTATTGAAAGACAAGAATTGGATTAACTTTGACGTAAGTAGCTATGAATCAGCAAGTATACATGTCAGAAACCATGCATGTTGTTAAAGTGACCATAGGGACTCCCCAAGAATTTCTTAAAAGGAATTCATTAATAATGTTTCATTGCTATGGTCAAAATATTAAGAGTAGTCTATGAAACAAAGAAAGTTCATAAAACTTGGGTGTAATGTATGGCAAAGGATGATGATTAACAAGGCTGTCACTGCCAAATTGGAAGATGGCTAAGATTATGCTATCACATTCTACTCTTGGCTTTATCTTTTATTTATGTTAGTGACTTAGACATACTATTAATAGTGATGATCAAGTTAGCAAATGACATGAACCCAAGAATAAATAACATCAACTTCATTTTCAAGAATATCACTGAAAAACAAACCTTTAGCCATTGAACACCACAGAAATGACAATTTGGCTGGAAGCTGAATCTGCTCTAGAATCCTAAAGGCTGAAATGCAGATACGGAGCAAATAGTGGCTGTGGGTATTATAATAAAAATACTTCTACAATGTTATGTGGATACAAACATACTTAGTGCTCTCTTGGGCTGTAAGACAAGTATAAGCTCTAGATATGTTTCCAGCTTTAGCCTCACATTTGAGTCCCCGGGGAGAGTCAACAAAAGCTTAATATACTTTGTCAGGATGGAGCTTGAGAATATATTTTGTTTTCCTTTTAATTCTTCCAAATAAAGTTGGAAGAGCCATGGTGGCTTTTTAGGTCTCTACATCTTAACAGCTAACCACATGTGTATGTAACAAAGTGGAAACAGGTCATTCAGGAAAATCACAGGCTTACCTAAGTGCTATGGAAATATCTGGAAACTCCAGATTTGAAGAAAGAGATTGAAGACTACTGCCTGACACTCCAAGTTTATTCCTGATGTTGAATCATCCTTCCCCTTCTGCTGTTCGGTTCTAGCGCATCTTTCCTTTCATGGTCTCCTTCCTTCTTTGTTCTTGTCGCATTGCAAAAAACATCAGAAATTTTAAACCTAGGTAAGAAATTAGCCATTAACCACGCAGGGTTATGATTTACTCAGTTCCATTCAGCTGAGGTCATATTTTTCTGAAATTCTCTCCTAGATTTACTTGAACCTCATTTGTTAACTTTTCACCTTCACCATCCACAGCTTCCGGATGAAGAGCAGGCTCCAGCCTTTCCCATTATCTCCTCCTCCATTTGATTTCCTTGAAGCCATTTGACAGTAAACCAGCAAGAAATTGATCTCATCCCTACTCAAATGCGATACTCAGGCTTTCTGAGAGGCTGGAAGCAGATCACTTTCTGTGTAGTAGATTTTCCTGTGAGGAGTGTTTGTGTGGTGCTTTTGAAAGCTGTACAAACCACATGCTTTCCATGCTTAATTCTGATCCTTTGCAGAATCAGGGTCAGCTTTTACCTCTGGATAAAATTTATCTTTGTCCCAGTGAATAAGTTTATTTCCCAAAGAGCATCATAAGACTTAAATGTTGGTTGGGGTATATAAAAAATGGGAACTATTAAAAGGCAAATAAATGCAGTCATCTTAAAATATATTCTTTACTTAAAAGTGAAACAATTGTTAAAATTTATGAACCTCAAAAGAACTTTCTATGACCATCCTGATTCACAGAGTGACTAAATGTGCTTTCAAGAATTCTGGATTAAACTAATCAGCAACAGGTTTATCCTAAGGTTAGGAACACTTGAAACCAGGCTGTCTATTGAAACAATTCTTAAAATTAAGAATTTTGTAAAAGTTAGTCAATAAAACAGTTGTTTTTTCAATCAAAGCTTAATCTAAATTTTCTATTAAAATATTTCTTTATAGTTACAAAGCTTATCATAATCATTTAAATGAGTTTATACTTTTGAATTCTTGTTTAAAGAAGAGATGTGGTAGTCTATGTTTTTATTTAAACTTCCAGTAGTCGGGGACAACTAGGGGATTTCCAAGTAAGGGACAGATTCACCAAAGGAAACTAAGTTATTTATTTATTTTTCGGCAAACAGAGACAATTTGTTTAAATATTATTGTCAGAGAATAATATTATCAAATAAGGCAATCTATGCAAAATTACAGACATTCTACTTAGGGTTACTTTCACAGGGCAGAGAAACTAACTTGAGATCTAGTAATAGTGCTAGTTGTCATGATAGAAGCAGTCAGAAAGTGCATGTGTGTGTGTGTGTGTGTGTGTGTGTGCATGTGTGTGCATATGCTTGTGTCTATATGTGTGCATTGAATGTGTATTTATGAGAGTGTGAATGTGTGTATAAATGTGTGCATGTGTGTGCACGCGTGTGGCTGTACATGTAAGTATGTGTATGTGAGTCTATGTTTAAGTGATTTTAACAACAAAATTTAAAATACATTTAAAAATCCGTGACATAAAACTGACTCTTAACTCATTGCACAAACATTCTTTAATCTATTGACATATCTAGAAACTAATATATAATCTGATATTCCTTGAGAAAACTTCAACTTGATTGTTCTAATATTACTCATTTAAAAGATCTCATTGAACATTGCTATTCCCATAGATAGCACATCTCTCAATCCTCATCAGAGAGGATTCTTTTTGTAGTAACTGGTGATTAACTGTAGTAGCTGGTCAACTTTCAGAGAATAATTCTGAAGGCTGCTCAGCCTCCTTCTATCCACTCTCTCCTCCAAAGGTTCAGGAATTATTTTGAAAGAGGGGCAGAACAATTGTACAAGTTGGAGGCAGGGGATGACTACCACAAAGCAATACTTTCCAAACATAAAGCACAATTGATCTCATGGTCTCTGTGTACATGTGACAGCATGCCTAAAGTAGTACAAATACAGGCCAGACAACATCTGAACATGGATCATGGGAATGGCTATGTAATACAGCCACTAGTTGAGAGGCTACAGGTGCTAACTGCCAGGAGAGCAAGAGTCATTTGTCTAAAAGGCCATGGCCCCTGGTAGGTCAAGTACATATAGGCAGCATAAATTTGATTCAGTAGTCTTCTTATCTCTTTTTAATATTTTTTAAAAGAATGGCATTAAGGAAATTATTCGGGAGGTAAACGTGGACTTTGAAGAGATAGGGAAGTAAATGGATATATGAGTATTGCATAATGAGATCAGAATAAATTATATGCATTTTCTCAAGTAAATAATAAAATATTTTAAAATATGCCAATAGTTGGTGTCACAAACTTACTAATAAAAATGTTAATATCCTACCGCCCAGTGTTTTTCCGCCATCCAGGTGACATGTGACTAACCCCAGGAGGATGTTTAGTACAGAGCTGTAACAATCTAGTCACTTGTCCTCCCTGATGACACTTTGACCCTTCAGTCCCAGGTGCTTTCTCTGCATTTTTATTCCAATCTTTTATTTTCTGTGGGAAAGAAAGCCATGTAGATAGTTTTCTCTCCCTGTCCTGCGGGCCTACATCTGTTTTCTCTCCTAAGAATGAACAGTCAGATCTCTACCCAAAGCTGACTCCTTCCTTTGTTTCCTGTATCCCATACTATCTCCCCCACTCCAGGATGAAGCTCCTGCAATTCTGTCCTTTCTTTTGCATGGTTCATTTTCTTAACCTTTCCAGATCACTCTAAGAAAGCTTTCTAAAATATTTACTTTTTACAACATTTTGTGAATGGATGACTGCATGCCATGGTGAGGCTGCATCTGTCAGAAGACAACTTGTATGAATTAATTCTCTCCCACCACCTTCATGTGGATCCTGGGAATGGAACTCAGGCCATCAAAATTGGTGACAATCGCCTTTACTGTGAGCCATATTGCCTGACCCAATATGTTCTAATAGCTCTCATCCTCATAACACATGTTCTGCTGATATATTTCCTCCATATTCTGCTTCCCATTTGCTTCACTTGCAGCCAAAGCATTTTAATGTACTGCCTAAGCTTACCCAAATCTACATCTTTCTACCTATAGACTTGACTTTTAAAGTCCAGTTGAAAAGAGGAACAAGGAGACAGAGTAGATTCTTGAGAGAGCTGTATATAGATGCTACAGGATGAAGATACATCTATGAAAAGGAAATAAGCAACCACTTTAGGTAACAGAGATCCCAGGAGTGATAGCTAAATGTGTCCAGGTATGTAAACACATTTTGGCTGATTGAGGATGAAAGTGTTTTTGGATCTAGTTCAAAAAGAAAGAAAGATTACCTTTATGTCACACATATTGTTGTAAAACTTACTATGAATGTCAAATGTGCCCTGAAATGTGTTCTCAGTACTGCTGAACATTTACCTTTAAGGGTGGATTTTACTTTTCTTGCTAGTAGAATAAAAAACTTGAAAATAAATCAATATAAGGAGTACAATGTATACACATACAATGATTAAATCAGGGCTATCAGACTGTTCAACACCTCAAGCATTTACCATTTCACACACACTATTGTAAGATATTAAAATTGTTGTAGGCTTACACACCTCAGTACCTTTTCCTGCTCTGAGAAGCACAGACATAATTGTGTCAGCTTGCTCTCTGCTACACATGGCTAGGGACAGCCAGGCATTCTAACCTGCCCACACAGGATTTTCTAAAGCAGGGCTTTCTTACTTCAGAAGATTAGGACAACAATGGCTGGATAGGAAAGAGAGGTCATTCTCTAAATGGAAACATTAGGTGAATGAGATCAAGGCAAGTCAACAACAACATGGGCCTGGGTCTTGGGGAAGTTTGTATTGAGCCAAAATTGAGAGATTAAGGAAACAGAAGGAATGAGAACAATAGATTGAGAGAGATGGTGGGGGCCAAGGATGAGAGGAATGGGAACCTGACAGAGTAGAAAAGGGGGATTTTGCTGATGTATATAAACTGTATCCTCTCTCCTGTTTTCCAGCAGATTCCAATATGTCTTGGAATGTTTCAGGTCACTTCAGTTAATTATTCCTCACTTAATCCAGAAACTCCCTCACAGATATGCCCAGAGGACTTCTTTTTATAGTGACTCTAAATCTAGTCAAGTTTACTCAAGATTAACTCTTGATAGGTGATATTTTTGAGACACAGTCTTTATTGTACAACCATATGAATATCACAAAGGAGAAGCAGATGTGCCTGAGCATTCTCTGGAATTTCTTTGGATGTTAGGAACAGATGTACATCAGATGGAGCTCTTCATAACACTATAAAAGTGCCTTAGTTTCTTAGTAGTGACATATTCACAAGAATAATACTAAAAGAAGAAACAGGCTTGATAATGATCTACACAATTTAAATTCATCTCCAGTTACCCTGTCAAAACAATTCTAGAAATAGACCACATTCTAAAACCTAAAAGATAACACATTATTCTCAGGCTTTTCATTTGCTGTTGTTCATAAAATATTTTATTCTACAATTTGTTGCTGTGCTGAACTCGATCATGTTGTTTTGGGGAAAGACTGTGGGAGAATTTGAAAATTTGGACTAAACAAGCCTGTTGAATGCAAAGTGCTTAGTGAATTGAAATTTCAGAAGGAAGCAAAGATCCTCTTGAGTGTTTTGTGTGGCATTTTGGATTAAGAATTGGTGGTGGTTTCTGATCAACTGGGGCTGAAGAATCAACCATGATTAACAAAGTCTAGCACCATTTGAGAAGAGCTGAAAGGTCAGCTATCTTTTTTTTTTTTTTTTTTTTTTTGAGACTAGCATCATTGGGGTGAAGAAAATAACTGTTATACTGTGCTTCATTTGGGACCAATATCTCAGCACATAGCAGCTGTGTTCCAAGGCAGGCAATGCTGCATGTGAAGCTAGCAGCCAAATTTGGCAATGTACAAGTGTGTCTTCCACATGACATCAGTTATGAAATCATGAAAGATAAGACTGAGTGAGTCATGGAGAATATCAGAAGTCTGGCACTCTGTGGAAGGATTGGTTTTCCTGAAGAGAGGGCACTGGTGAATATGCTGTCTCAATCATTGTGAAGACCCCAGTATATCAGAGTCAGAACCATAGCCTATTTGCCAAGGACAGAAATTAGTGTGAAGTGGAGTCTGCCTAAGTCTATGACACAAGTACTTTGTGGTGTGACTGGTAAAGACAGAGAAGATTTTTGGAAGCCAGAAAATCATAAATGAGTTCTACATACCAGACAATGTGCTAGACTTCAGTTTTGCTTTTATCTAATTTGTAGTCAGAAGTTTCTCTGTCCTACCTGGCAGGTCCAGCATCCCACCTGGTAGGTCCTGTAGCTGATTATGAAATAATTGACTCAGAGGCTTAATTTTATACTGCTTCTGAATCAGAAGTTCAGGCATATTGCTACCTAGCTCTTTGAATTAAATTAACTCATAATTCTTATTTATGTTTAGCCCCATGGCTTGGTACCTTGGCTTGTCAAAGCATTCTCATCTTACTTCCTTTGCGATTGGCTGGTGCCTGCTGCTCTGCCTTTCCTCTTCATAGAATTCTAGTCTGGTTGCCCTGCCTCTCCTTCCTACCAAGCTACTGACCAATCAGTGTTTTATTAAACCAATATAAGCAACAAGTCTTTACAGCTGTACAAGAGCAATGTCCCATAGCACTTCCCTTATTTTTTTCTTTTCAAAAAGAACCTTGAATTCAATATCCATTGTTTAGTCTTTTTCCTGACTATTATTAATAACAACTTGTAACCAACACTCTAACCAGAGACAAATATCTATAATCCATTTTGGGGGAATGTGGGAGTGGTTTTCTAGACTACTTCCTGCTGATTGGGGGCACTGTTAATTTTTGAGTAATGCAAAATTTTTTTTTAGGATTTTGAATAAGTCCTGAGTAGAGTAGTTTGTGAGACTAGATTATCTCAGCCAATAGCCTTACAGCTATTCTGAATGCATAACTCAGAGGAAACTGCAACAGAGGTGCTCTGAAACACTGGATCATCTGGGTCATTTGTTCCCATCAGAGAGATTTCAAGTGGTTTTCCTTGATAAAACATTACTTGTCTTAACCCTGAATGAATCCTCAGTCCATCATTTTTTGTGGAAACAAAAGCATAATCTCTTTTCCAAAGTAACATATCTTTTGACTTAAATTTCAAAATAAATAGGTCTGATTAATCCATCAGCATTTATAATTAAATGTCTCTTAGTAGATCTTGTTCCTTCCTCTGCAGTTAATAAACTCAAAGACAACACAATAACAAACAGTATCTAGACCATGTGTGTAATTTCCATCTTTATGTGGTTTATTTTTTTACTCTATTTCTTTTTAAAGAACTTTCTTTTTTTGCTTTAGCATGGATTTTATTAATCTTTATTGTGAAATATTATACACTATACACTACTAACCTCAGAAAGTAGAAGTTAAGTCATTTCTATATAAACTCATGTGCTTACTCCTATGAGACCAGGGTTACTGTTATATATTTAGGGCCAGTCTAATGACAGTCCCCACCACCCCGAAGAAATGAGAAATTGTCTTTAAAAAAAGAAAAAAAGAAAACACCAACCAACCAACCAAAATAGCAGATAAGGCTGAGGACAAGGCTCAGTTGATGGGATGCTTGCCTGGCATGCACATTGCCACATAAGCCAAGTGTGGTGTGCAGGCCTGTAATCCCAGCACTCAGGAGGAGGATCAAGAGATCAAGGTCCTCAGTTACATGCTTGAATCCCGTCTGGGATACATGAGCCAGTCTTAAAACAAAAGTAAAAATCAGATACTGAAGAATGCGGGTACCAGAACCCAGAAAGCACTGTGCTATCTGCCTCAAGACTGCCCATGTTGGACAGCACCAGCTCCCACAGGGTCCCTGAGAACTCCCAGTGCTCCTGTTAACCTCAGCTTGGCCTTCTGTACACACACCACAGGGCCTCTGAGTCCTGTTGCCAACCTGAGCAGAAGTGTGGACTGGAGTAGCTTCCCTCGCCTGGATTGCTGACAGGCTGGTCTCTAAAAGCCCATTTCCACGGGATGCCAATTCCTCCCATTAGGAAGAGCATATGATGAGACTTTTAGGAAATGAAAAACAGGGCCACTTCCATATCCTTAGTTCCTGGTTCTTACTACTTTAACAAATGACATGTATAATGGCTTCTTGTGATTTCTACCATCTGACAATTGTTGGTCACACTCTCTGGTCCCAATGGGCTAGGCGGAGGTGTCAGCAAGACTGGTGAAAGTATCGCACAGCTTCCTGTGTTCTTGGCTTGCAGCCTTTTCCTTCCCAAGTGGCTGTCTGTCTTCCAAGTCTCTTCCATAAGAACTCTTCAGCCACCTTCCAGGTAAGGAATTTTATGAAGTGCCTACTCAGGTAATACAGGATGGTATTTCAAATTCATCTGACTAGCAATCTTAATTCCCTTCTGCCAAGCTGGGGGAGGGGGTGGAGTGCAGGGTTTTTGCCTGCCACCATCTGAGTAGTACAAAGCATGCAGAGCTGAGTGCATACCCTCCTTTAGGGGACAACTGTGTCTAATTAGGAGATATTTTTGACAGGTCAGTCAGGGTGTGGAAAGGTACTCTCAGGAGAGGACCTTATGGACTGAAGAGACCGCACAGAAATCAGCTCAACAAAGTGGTAGGAACCATGAGTCTTGGGTGACTTTTGGCAGGTGACTATGGATGAGGACATTGCTAGAGTCCCAGAAGGTGCTGAGAAATGCCTGAGGAATAGCCAAGTTCAAGGCCTGTGTTGGGTCACTGACCTCCCACATCCACATGAGTACATCATACAGAAGACTAAAGTTCTGGAGAAGGTACAAGATATGGAAAGAGGGGGTAGGGTGTTTTGAGCCACTATGGTAAGGACAGAAGCCTACTTAATAGAAGCATACCCATTTGGTGCTCACACTTGTGGAGACAAGGCTGGACACCTGAGGAGGGCCTACAGCCTTCTTTGCTTATAGATTCCAATTCTCATTCTTAGAGAAGGGTGAGCAAATGGAGCGCCTAAGCCAGCACTGAGACACCAACCTACAAATACAAGTTCTTCAGCACTGAGACGTGTGTAGCAGTTAAGAAGATTTGGCCCTCATATTTTGATTAGTTACCAAGGTGTGTGTGTGTGTGTGTGTGTGTGTGTGTGTGTGTGTGTGTGTGTGTGTGTGTGTATGTGTGGTATAATATGGCAACCCATCTATCCTCTACTATCTAAGACATGACCATGGGTAAGTTTTTGATAAGCTAAGGCACAGTCAGACTGGAGTGTGACCTCTTGGGAACAGAAACTATTGAAGCTACACAGCTAGCCCCGAGTGTTGATCAAGCCAGGAGAAATGTGTCTAGATCAATGGTTTTCAACCTCAGTCATGCTGTGACGCTTCAGTACAGTTCCTCATGTTGTGGGGACCCACAACCCTAAGTTAGTTTGCTAGTTCATAACTGTATTTTGCTGTTATGAATTGTGACATAAATAGCTGAGACACATGTAGGAGTCTTGATCCATAGTTGAGAAAATCCGGTGTAGAGGTTGACAGAGTGGCTTGAACAGGTCTTTGCTAGCAGACCCATCTGTAGGGATGTGACATGGCTCATGCTAACTGCTCAGGAAAGGGTAGGGTAGAGGTGCTTCCTTCAGGCAGTCTTAGCACTGCAGCCCTGAAGACTCCACCCTCTCTCCCTGGCTTGCCTGAGGTGGGCATCTCTCTTACCAAAAGGGCAGCTGAAAGTTTCTTTGGCCATGAAAGGGTTTTCTCCCAACTCTGGAATACTGTGGGGCATTTGCAGCCTGAAACTGTTTCTGTCACCTTCCCACCAGCTCAATTACACAGATGCTGAGGGTGGAGCTGGACGAATGAATGTCCTGGATGAGTATAGCACTAACCCTCCACTGCCAGCCCATGGCTAATATTTCTGCCTGCGGGAGAGCAGGCCTGCAATGGGTTGTCTGTGTGAGGTGCAGGCCAAGAGATAAGAAAATGTCCTTATGATGACCTTCATCCTACAATGCCAAAGGTTGGTTAGAAGAAAAAGTTATGTCATGTGGATCTCTGAATCTACAGCACCCTGAAGCTTGCTGTGTAGTTCTGGGTGAGGTTGGAAGATGAAGCACCTTCTTCTCCATTCTTCCTTACATTTGACCTCCTTACAAATTGTCCAAGGCCATCTCTCTGGTGAACACACTGCTGAGAATCTGCCATGAGTCCATATGCAGGATTACCTGCTGTCCAAAATGCCTTGTTTGAGATCCAGTCAATACACAGAAACATCAAATCCACACACAGCCCTCAGGTGGATGGATGGCTGACAGCTGGAAGGCAGCCAGCTCAGAGGTGCATCCCACAGAGAAGAAGCTCAGCCCAATCTGCTCCATGCACCTCATCTGCCTCCTGATGAGAAGGAAAGGGGACAAATTTGTTGGTCCCTATGGAAGAAAAGCCTCAAGACTTGCTTTCTCCAGTCACTGATCAGAATAACACTGAGCGATGTATTCTTTGGTAGCACTTACGGGAAGGTGACCCTGGGCAGTTTTATTACTTTATCCCTGAACTTAAGTTGAGGCATCTATAAGATGGAAAAGAGAATAGCACCCATTCCATAATTAGGTTTAAATACATCAATGAAAGGAAAACATTTGTATCAGAGCCTTGCATCATATGTCAACAACTGCTCACTACTACTACTTAAATACTCAAGGAGGTAGAAGGCTTAACACAGTATAGGAGGTTTTAGCCACTGGTACTGGCTCCTGACATACAAACAGCTTCCACATGCTTGTCCAAAACTCATCGTGAGTCATCTTCAATAGTCTGCAGGTGACTGATTCAAGTCAACTTGGCATATGCAAAACTGATCAAGAAAAGCAGTTTGAGGAACAGGACAATAAAATTTAATCTTGCAACTTGATAGACTTGGAGGTGTTCCAGTCAATGTAGAAGACCTTGCACGCCTCAGAGGAGAAGCCCAGGCCAGCTCCATGACTATATTTCCAGCTCATGGCCCGGTCATAGTCCTGCTGCAGATTCTGCTGGAGCATGTCTGAAGACGTCTTGTCCAGGGCCATGTTAGACCTGCTAGTCATGCTGCGGGGGTGGCTGAATGATGGGGACATATTCTTAAAGCCACCCATTAGCTTCAGGAATTTCAGCTTCTGCTCTTCATTTTTAAGGCCAGCAGTGTCCCACTGGCCAAACTGGGTTCCCATCCATTTCTTGGGTACTGAAGCCTCTGTCTTGCCCGACTCCCGATCAATCTCTTCTTGCAAGGCCTTTCACCTCACCTGGTCAATGCAGGCTTCATCCATGTTGCCCTTCTTTTCCAGGACCACCTCCAGGTCTGTGTCCGACTCCTCTTCTTCCTCCTGCCAGGGTTCTTCCTTCCCTCCACTCTCTTTCCTCTTCTTTTTCTTCCTTCTTACAGACAGCCCTTCACCATCTGACTGTTCCACCTTTTTCCTGGACTTTCTTCTTCCCAAGGGCCTTTGCAGTCTATTGGGATGTACTCCAAAGCTTCGCTTTTGACTGACTTTTTACTTCCTCTCTTCAGGCTGTTATTCATGGAGAGCTTGGAGTGCACTGGGGGGATGTCTCCCTCTTGGTGAGTCTTCTTTTTTTTCTTATTCATGCTGTGCTCTCTGGGGCTCCCCTGCTTCCTTTTCTGCCCCAAGGCCGCCTGGTCCTCATCCTCTGTCCCCAAGCATGGAGGCACAGCATCCCCAGCCTCACAGGGCCAAGAGTCCTGGGAAGGAAAGGTTTCAGTGTCCAGAACCTTCTTTTCCGTCCCGTGTTTTCTGGACTTCTTGTGGGCTCTGCTTACCTCCTCAGCATGCTTGGGGTCTGGGAAGGTCTTCAGTCCTGAGCATTGGGAGGTGGCCGGCGGTGAGGACTTCCTCCTCTTATTTTGCTTCTCTCTGCTGAGGCATTCTGCTGACTGCTCAAAGACCTGCCTTCTAGGGCTGGGGGAGTTTTTCTGTCCAGCCCCTGTGACCTCAGACTCCACATGCCCCTCCTCAAAGTGAGCACTAGGGGATTTTTTCTTCTTCTTTCTCTTTCCCAGTGACATCTCAGGGACCTTGCTCTTCATCCAAATTTTTAGAGGATGTGGCCCTGGTCCACCCACAGGCCTATCTTCCACACACGCTTAAAGAACTTTTTTCTGTCCTCTTTCTTTTCTTTCCCAAGCCTACATATATTTTTAAATGCACTGTGAATCATTTAGAGATTTTTTTTTTATCTGAATATGTCTTTACTGTATATCTCTATCTTTTTTGACCACATGAGCCTTTAATCTACTAAAAGGCATGGCTAGGATTAAAGCTTTATGCCTAGAATTAAAGCCTCAGCTATAGAGGTTGGCTTAACCCAGCTCCTTGGTTTGTGAGAGCTTACCTTCCTGGCAGAGGTACTGGCAGGAACCACGTTTACCACTCTAACTCTGGGAAATATCAGGGTCCACACTGCCACCAAGTAGAGCACTGCTGCCTGCTGCTCATAAACCTCATTTACACATTTGGCAGCTGAGCCTCTTAAAAGAGCCTTGCAGTTTTTGTCATTAATGCTGAGTCAGGAAGCCTCTCTTAAAGCAGACAAGCCTCTGCTTACCACCAGCAAACAGATCTCACCTGAGAAAACACGATTACCAAAAAGCCATGCTTGACTCTGTACTTTTGTGTCTAGAGTCCCTTTCAAAGCTTTCTCCAGATTTGTGTGGGTGTACGTGCACCACATTGGAACACCTTTTGTAGTCAGAAGTTTCTATGTTTCTCCTGGCTGGTCCTATAGCCACTTACGAAATAATTAACTCAGAGGCTTAATAGTTTTGACTGCTGGAGGATGAGGAGGCACTCCCTTCACTGGAAGACTCTGAGCTGCTCTTGTTACTGTCAGAATCTGAGTCAGAGGAACTTAGCTCTGAAGATGAAGAGGGCACAGGGGTGGGGGGGTGTTACTTTGCTTGACTCCTGATTTCTGGGCTATAATGACCTTGGGTGTATTTTTCACATGGTCTTGAAGTTCATCTGTTAAAGCTCTGAGACCTACAGGAGTGAAGAAGATGATGGCAAGCCTGGCATCCCATGAGTTGTGGCAAGGTAACTCTACAACAAAACTGTAGAGTTTTGTCCTTCAGCCTCACATTTAGTTTAGGAAGAACTATGTATTCACACAGTTCCTGGAAAAATATTTTGGCAAAATTCTACTAGACGGTGTAGTGGTTTCTTCAGTAAGCTTTATACATTCAGTAACACTCCATGGAAGTGAATCAGTGTACAAAACTGAGTAAACATCTTAGCAGCATTTCTCAATTTCTTTGCTTCTAAGTGATGGATAACATCATACTGTTCTTTGAATATACTTTCAAATGATTGTATGTATTCCTTTTCAGCATGGAAAACTAACCAGATAACAAGCCAATTTTTTTTTTAATAGGTTTTTTTTTTTGCGCACAACAGTCAAGTATCATGTTGCAGTGTTCTTTTGTTTGGCTCTCTGCAAATTCCATTTTCAACAACTTGTGTGCACCATTGTTCAAAATCTGAACTTGACTGAATAGTATGATATATTGTACAGTGAAATGAGACTAGACTGATTTTTGCTTTTTCATAAATACTATTTTTCTTCCCTCCTTTTCTCTTTCTTCCTCCTCTTCCTCCTCCTTATCTTCACTACTTCCAGCTTTTTGGTCCGTGTTTGAATCACTGTCTCCTTCATCAAGAATTTCCTTTTTAATCGCTTTGTACAATGGGATAATGCTCTTGTACACTGTAAAGATTTATTATTTTATTGGTTTTATAAAACACTGATTGGCTAGTAAGCAGGCAGGATGTATATTCAGGACCACCACACTAAGAGAATTCTGAGAAGAGAAAAGGCAGAGCAGCAGACACCAGCCAGTTGTGGTGGAAGCAAGATGAGAAAGCTACACTGAAGAAGGTACCAAGCCACATGGCCAAACATAGATAAGAGTTATGAATTAATTTAAGTGTAAAAGCTAGTTAGTAGTAAGCCAGAGCTATTGGCCCAACAGTTACTATATTACTAAGCCTCTGAGTCAATTATTTGGGAAGTGGTCAGGACAGAAAAATTTGATTATATTGTCCTTGTCTTCATTCTCCATAAAACTAGGATCCATCTTAAATACATCGAGAATATTTGGATTGTAGTCATTCTCCAAGGGAAGCATATGGGTAAACTGATCATCCTCTTCCACTAAATCAAGTCTGCCCAGAATAACAGAGTGGTTCTTTAATCTGTCCTTCAGTATAGCAAACATCACTTCGATCATGTACTGAACTCTTTTGTTGATCTAAGACTCATGTAGAATGTTTCACAGGCATTCAAAGATAATATTGATTCCTCCTGATGACTCCCGGGTTAGTTTGAGGCCATATTCCTTGAAGAAGTCAATAACTTCCTTGACACTTGTTATCTGTTGGTCTCACTAGCAGCAAAATGAGCATCTCCAGGCATAGGACCTCATGTAGCACATTTTGGTTAATAATATATGTCACAAATCTTCAATCTGTCTGGCAAAGTTGCTTGTTACTTTTTCAGTACCCTTTCCAGAAATTAAAAATTAGTCTCTTGAGGATTAATTTTTTAATTTGTGGGAGATTTGATTATTTGTGGGAAATTATTGCTACCAAAGCTGCATAAACATAAGTAAAGATTGGAGAAGCACTCTGTGTCTGCAGCAAAGATCTGGATAGCCATCCTCTCACTCTGACTATGTTTTCTTGAAGGAACTTTTGGATAATAGTCTTTATATTGGAGATGGTGACCTTATTAATGAGACCATGTCTGATTTCTTCATGGCCTCCCTCAAGCTCATCTTTCTTTATAGCTCATCCTCTGGTAGGCTAAGTTGTTTTTATCTATGATCTGTTCCTGCACCATCCTGGACTTTGCAGGAGGAATAATGCTTCTTCAGATTGGATGAACAGCATAACCTGCTCATCCTTCTTCTTTGTGGCAGATTCTTCTTGAGTAGAACTCTGGGTTACTACTCATTCTGGATCTTTCTTCCAAGGGATAGGGATTTCTGGGACATTTTCTGATCCACATTTCTTTCTATTTCTCTACATTTTTTCAGTCCCTATTTTGTGATTCCATACTGTCATTGTAAGAAGACCCTCTTCTTGAATGTTCATAGTCTAACTGGCTATAATCAGAGTAGTCTTTATGTGGTGTCTGTGTGTGTGTGTGTGTGTGTGTGTGTGTGTGTGTGTGTGTGAGAGAGAGAGAGAGAGAGAGAGAGAGAGAGAGAGAGAGAGAGAGAGAGAGGACTTTCTTGTTCTATATACCTGTCTTCTGAGGAGGAGTTCTGGTGGTATGAATTGTAGCTCTCTCTTCTGTCGTGACCAGAGGATGCTTCATGCATGCCACACTCCTTTTCATGTTCTAGTGTCAGCTGACCAAATAATTCCTCAAGTTGGTTCAAGAAACAATTACTCAGTGGTCTGAGTTCTTTGACAGTTTTCTTTTTCTGTCTCCACACATCACCTTGCCCTCAGCATGAAAGGGGTGAGATCCTGAATTGAATCCTCAGACTGAATGCCTCTGAGTCCTCAGCTGAAAGGGCATTCAGTCCCAGATGAAGGAAGGACTGAATTCCTGCCTCCTCTTTTCCTGTCCATCTATCTCACTTCCTCATTAAACTTTCCTAGTGCTAGGATTAGAGGCACCTGGCTGTCTTTGGCCTTAAATTCACAGAGATTCAAGGAATCTCTGTCTCTCAAGTGCTGGGATTAAAGGCATGGGTCACCACTCCCTGACTTTCATGGCTAAATGTAGGTGGCTCCATCCTCTGATTTTTTAGACAAACTATAATATATATATATAATATCACCAAAATAATTTTTTTCTATGACCTAGTTCTTTCCCTTTGGAATGTGGAAGTGTGTAATTTGCTTTTGAGTTTATAGGATCCCACGATTATCAGATTTGAGATTTTTAAAGAAACCTTGGAGTTTTGAATTGTTAAAGTTTTTAAAGACTGTAGGACATTTAAAGCTTATTAGGTTTTATATTATGACATTAAAATGAGATGATCATAGTTTAACAATGATGGATTTATGTGTCCAGCTGACAAAAGGTGGATTGTAATTATTAACATTTATTAACTAGTTGTGGATAAGTCAATGAATAAATCAATATGCAATTCTTCTCCATGGCTTCTGCTTGAGTTTGTACCTGACATTATGATCTGACAACTAAATTCCCAAGTTGTTTTTGTTTAGGGTGTTTTATATAACAGAAAGAAAATGAAGACAGAAATTATGCTGTTTAGTCTTTATTGTCAATTTGGCACAAACTACAACAATAAAACAGTCTGATTTTAAAACAGACAATAGACTTGAATAGACATTTCTCCAAAGAATATATAAAGAAAATGAAAAAACATATAAAAATATGTCCAGTGCCACTAATCATCATGGAAATGCAAATGAAACCTGAGGAGAAGAACTGGAAAGATGGGTCAGTGGTTAAGAACAGCAGCTGGTCTTCCAGAGGACCCAGGTAGATTTCCAGCACCCACAAGGTCATTTACTTATCTATAACCTTACTTTAAGGTCTGATAGCCTCTTATGGCCTCCAAGAGCATTGCACAATACAGTGTATAAAAGTACAATAGCCAAAGCCCTCATACACATAAAATAAAGATACATAAATCTTATTAAATGAGGAAAACTGCTTCTAGCCCTTTTAATGACTACTATCAAAGCCCATAAAATATCAGTGAAAATTGTTGGAGAGGATATTAAGTAAATGATGCCTTTGGATGCTGTTGGTAAGACTAAAATACAGAGTCAACAGAAAAACAGAATAGAGTTCCTTTAAAAATCAGAGTATTATCTGATCTTAGAATTCAATTTCTGTATTTAGGTTTAATATTTGAAACAAAATTTTGTTTTGTTTTGTTTTTCAAAACAGAGTTTCTCTGAATAGCCTTGGTATGCTGGCCTTGAATTTAGAGATCTGCCTGCCTCTGCCTCTCAAAGCTCTGAGATTAAAAGTGTGCATCACCACCACCCTGCTTTGAAGCAGAATCTTAAGGAGATTTTTATGTGCTCATTTTTACTGGAATATTATTTACAACAGAGAAAAAGCAAGTACACGCCTAAATCTAGCAAAAGAACACCCCCAACACACACACCCATGATGGAGCCCCAGACCCTCATGTTATGTAAAGTGTAACTCACCAACCACAAGAAGATAAATACTAATTTATTCTATGTACACAAGACAACTAAAGGAAGCAAACTCATAAAAACAGAGGGAAATGGTGGTTGCCACGGGCTGCAGGAGAACAAGGGAAATGAAGGAGTTTCTGTTCCAATGGGCATAGGCTGAAAAGTTCTAGAGGGCTCTTGTACAACAGGGTGCATGTGGTCATTGATGTGTTGTACATTTAGAAGCATAAAGGAAGCATATGGTTAAGTGTTTAAAAAAGAATTGATATTAAGCCCTTTGATCTGTCTCAAATTGTTTATTTTATATTTGAAAAAATGAGATCTCAGAAGCAGAGTGATGATACAATTTGCAAGTAACACAGGAGAACTCTGAGCTGGCACACTTGGCCCAGAGCCCCCGGGTATAGCACCAAACCTGAGTTACATCAGGAGGTGCCAGAGGGTGAGGGGTTCTGACTCATGTGGGAAGCATCTTATCTTACCCTTTCTTTGCCTTTGGCTTGGCAGATCAACATCACCTAACCAGTGCATGATGATATCTCAGAGAAACACATCACCAGCCCCTAGTTTCTTCTAATTTAGGACTGTCTGAGATTCACAGGTGTGTTTGTTAAGCAACACGTTATCAATTGTCTGAGCTAGCTTCCTCTCCCAATGAGAGCTCCAGACCTCACATTTACAAAGTCCATTTGAAAGGTTAATCTGTGTAGACACTTTTGGGCAGTAGCACTTACCTGTGTGCCTAGCTACTCCTCCCACCTCCCCATGCAAATATTGCATATAATATCATTTGAAGTGAGGTGGGAGAGAAAAGGGGTAATGGAATACATGAGACATCAAAGCAGAAGTGAGAGCTATCTACAGAAACCAGCCAGAAGGGAGCAGAGGGCAAGAGAAGGGCAGTGTGGGTGGGAAGGAGTATATGTGACACATGATATGAAAATACCACAGTGAAACCCAGGAGTATCTGTATGCTAACATAAACATCAACTTATAATGAATATTTAAGCACTTGTTTTAAGTAAATCTACAAATGTTTATACAGTGTTTATAAAAATATTTTATTGTCAATCATACACAGAAGATTATATGTATATATATATATATATAATTTAACACAGAGATTGAGGGACAAGAAGTGGCTATGGGTGGAGTCACTAGTATAACACAGATAACTAATCCCATCGTCTAGGGACAGAGAATAGAGAGTCATCTTGCAAATGGTTTCCTCATGAAATAAGACATGGGGTTCATGATAGATCTTTGTTTAACTTTTAACCCCACTGTTTTTTGCTTTTTGCCTTTGAGTGGATTATTTGATATCTCTCATCACTGTTTTTCTCTTTTAGGAACCCAAATTACATCTTCTGTTGGGACTGTGTTGGGAACACTAACAAAACAGTGTTCACACAGACATGTAGAGTCCTAAAATCAAAGTAGCCATGACTGACCCCACTATAGGAGCAGCAGGAGTAGGCATTGTCTCTCTGTGTTTGTGTAAATTTGGCTTCAGGATGTTTGCAAGTCTCCCAACCCAGAAATGCTGAAGGCCCACAGAAAATAATGTAGCACTTGCCTTTAATTTTTGTAACTCCCCTGACACTTTACATCATTATCTCTGCAGTACGTCTCATGCCTAGGGCAGTGTCTACTTGCCACTTTGTTCATGTGTACACTTTGAAAAATTTTGTCCAAATAGTTTTGAATTTTTTTAGATTTACTTATTATGTATATAGTATACAGAAGAGGGTACCAGTTTTAATCTGAGACCAATTAAGTATCTAAATGTGGGGCCCTTGTGTACAGTAGGCTGACTACATTTACACATTCATGCTGATCCTCAAGGAATGAATGACATGAAATGATTGTTCTGTCCATCTTGTGGCCCGATACTGTCTCTGGGGGTTTTGATATCAGCTTTGCTTCATAGAGGTTTTTCCTGCCACATTTTCTTGCCATTTCTGTGTAATGTGTGGCTGACTAAGGCCTCTGCTTTAGTGTCAGATCAGCTCTCTGTGGGAGACTATTAACATTTTAAATGTGACTCACATAACAGTCTGCTTGAAACTCACCTCAAGGCACTGATCTCATGCCAATTTCGTCCTTAATTCTGGTTTCCTCTTGCGCAATGTGATCAAATGCCTCCATATCTTTGTTTCTTTCTGATATTCTTGAATCAATCAGATGCAATTTAAACTCGTGTTTAATCTTGCAAGGAAACAACTTCTGCACTGTGGTCAGGGCAGAGAACAAGAAGTTCTTACATGATCACAGTAACAGTTCCTTCAAAGTTTTCTGAAAACCCTTTACTCCGATGATTCTGTCTTCAAAGTATTTTCTTTCCTTGTCTCCATGCCTCAAGTGCATGTTTTTCTGCCTGCCCATCTTTCCCCCCTTTTGTTTACCATAAGATTTAAACTTTAAGTTTTATAAGCAATTGCATGAGCAATGTGAATATATATGCCCTTCCCTTATTAAAATTCAAATAAATCAGAGCATCGGTATGTCACCTTGAGCCTCAATTCAGTCCCAGTCTTCTTTGCAGACATAAGTATGGTTATTAATTGGGGTCATCCAGTCTGGGCTGTTTTCTCTGCTATTTGGCTGACAGGAAGCCCGTCCAACAAGCCCTGGGTTGGGTCCCAATCTGTGGTCTTGTTGGTGTTCAGGGCTATGCTGCCAATGGAGCCATTCTGGTCTGAGTGGCCATTGTGTCCACCTGGAACCATTATGTCGTCCAGGCCCAGGCCACTGCGACAGGCCATGCCTGGGTCTCTGACTCAGCTGCAGCTGGAGGCTGTGTTGAGGTGCATGAGGCAGACAGCCTTAGTGGCTTGGATTAGCCAGCTCAGCTACCACCCAGATCCACAGCAGGGCTGTGGGTTGGTCCTCCCTAACTTCTACTCTATCTAGAACCTGCTGGAGCTCCTGAAGTGACTGGTCTTGTGGAAAGATACCTTCAAGTTCTCCATGACTTGCGGCAGCTGAGGAATATCAGAGAGGATTTTTGGTGAGGGTCCAGTGTTGATGATTCACCAGAAACCAGAGGCCTTGAAGCAGACCAATGACTCATTGCAATGAACATTTGCTAGTAAAGGAGCATACTATCTGACACACCATGGCCCCCAATGCCACCAAGATGAACAAAGTGGTGTTGGAAGATGGGAATGATGGGGAAGAGAAGAGGATTTTTTTTTTTTTGGTTTTGTCTTGTTTTTTTTTCTTTCTTTCTTTCTTGTTTGTTTGCTTGCTTGTGTACTTTGTTTTGTTTTGATTTTTTTAAAAAAATTCTTTTGGGGGTGCTGTAGGAATAAGGCAAGGATATAGGAGTATTGGGAAATGAGCAGAATTAGGGTGCATTGTGTGAAATTCCCAATGAATCAATAAAGAAGTTATGATAAAAAGAAGCCATCCCAGCCATGATCATCCTCACAACAGATCATTCTCCTTAATACACAGAAATATAATCCCAGCAATCAAATTCTGTTTTCCCCTTTTAAATTAACATTTTATCAAGTCTTAGAGAATTTCATACGGTATATCTTGCTCATGTTCACCCCAGTTTCTTCCCCAAACTTTCCCCAAATCAAGATCTATCCCCAGTTTTTTCCCCCTTGGTTTACTCATTCTTTTCATTTTTGGGACAGACTATCTCACTTGCAATGACTGTAGCAGAGAGCAAGCTGGTACGATCCTGTCTATTCTTCTCAGAGCAGGAGAAGGAGCTGAGGTGTGCAAGGCTACAGCAATTTCAGTGTCTAACAGCAGTATGTGTGAAATGGTAAATGCTTGAGGTGATTGCCCTGATTTAATTATTGTATGTGTACATATTATTCTATAAAATATCTAAAATCATTATGAGTCACTTAAAATTTTCTAGGAGTGAAGCCAAGTACATCCCCATAGCTCATTATCCAGTCAGCCTAGCTGAATCCATAGGTTTGGCAAGAACCTGTTTTAGACCAGGAAAATGTGATTGAAAAAAATAACAACATCATCGGTTCTGGTTCCGGTTCCGGGAACGGGTGCTGTCTGCAGAGCATGTACCCACGCACTCTGTAGCAGATAGAGATAAACTCTCACTGACACGGTCCCCCCAGCTGCTGCTGAGGAAATTTGCACGGCTACCCACTTCCAACTGAGCAAACATATAAGGACTGGGGACCCTGAAGGACAGACTCAGACCGCGCCCAGAGATGAGGAGGAGTCAGCAGGCCCGAGCGCCTGTATCCCTTCCAGGGAGAGTTGAGCTTTCTTTGGTTCCTGTTCCAGTTCTGGGACTGGGTGCTGTCTGCAGAGCGTGTACCATGCACTCTGTAGCAGATGGAGATAATCTCTGACTGCCACAGTCCCCCCAGCTGCTGCTGAGGGAATCTGCATGACCGCCACCCTGCCTCCAATTGGTCAAACAGAGAATATTGAAGACTGGAAATTCAGTCCCCTGCACAGTGCAGAGGTAAAGATTGAGCAGACCTTTACCTCATAGGTGACAGGAGGCACACAAGCCCGAATGCCACAACTAACCAGGAGCCACCTAACTGTGAACCACTGAAGCCATGGGCAGATGCCAGTGCAAAAATTTATATAATAATATAAAGAACAACAAGGAAACTCCGGAAGAAAGTGGCCATCCTACAAATATAATATCTTAACTGAGCAATGAAAAGGAAACAGGGAAGCAACATGAAAAATTCCTTTATGATGATCATCGAAGCTCTCAAAGAAGATATGAAAAATAGCCTTAAAGAAATAGAAGAAAATACAAACAAAAAATTGGAAGAGATGAACAAATCTATGAAAGAAACATGCCAGGAACTAAAAGCTGAAATGGAAGCAATAAAAAAGGCACAAAATGAGGCAAAGATGGAAATAGAAAATCTGAAGAAAAAAGCTGGAAC
>PVIH01011264.1:0-23823 GCA_004025045.1 Sigmodon hispidus | reverse complement strand
TCATAACTCAAAATGTTCAGGAAATCTGGGACACCATGAAAACACCTAATTTGAGAATAATAGGAAAAGAAGAAGGAGAAGAATACCAGCTCAAAGGCATAGATAATGTTTTCAATAAAATCATAGAAGAAAACTTCCCTAACCTGAAGAAGGAAATGCCTATAAAGATACAAGAAGCTTACAGAACACCAAATAGATATGATCCCCCAAAAAAGTCAGCACGCCACATTATAATCAAGCCACAAAACATACAGAACAAAGAAAAATTTTAAGAGCTGCAAAAGAAAAGGGCCAACTTGCTTATGAAGGCAGACCCATCAGAATAACACCTGGAAACGATGAAAGCTAGAAGGGCTTGGTCAGAAGTTATACAGACGCTAAAACAGCATGGCTGGCAAACTAGAATACTATACCCTGCAAAATTATCAATCACCATAGATGGAGTAAACAAGATATTTCATGACAAAGTTAGACTGAAAGAATATCTATCTACCAATCCAGCGCTACAGAGAGTATTAGAGGGAAAACTCCAACCTAAGGACCCCAGATACACCCATGAAACCATAAACAATCAATAATTTCATTGAAGAATACTCCAGAGAAAGGAAATACAAACAAATTACCACCAAAAATGACAGGAAATATGAATCAATGGTCACTAATTTCCCTTAATATCAATGGACTCAACTCTCCTATAAAATGTCACACACTAACAAGATGGATACAACAACAGAAGCCATCCTTCTGTTGCCTACAAGAAACACACCTCAAACACAAGGACAGACACAGGCTTAGAATAAAGGGTTGGAAAAAGATTTTCCAGTCAAATGACCCTAAGAAACAAGTGGGGGTTGCAATCCTAATATCTAACAATATCTAGACTTTAAGCTAAAAGCAATTAAAAGGGACCAAGATGGTCACTACTTATTCATCACAGGAAAAATTGGTCAAGAGGAGATTTCAATCCTGAATATTTATGCCCCTAATATAAGGGCACCTACTTATGTGAAAGAAACACTGCTAAAGCTCGAATTCCACATCAATTCTTACAGCCTAATAGTGGGAGACTTCAATACCTCACTTTCAACTCTAGATAGGTCAACCAGACAGAAACTCAACAGAGAAATAAGGAGTCTAAAAGACGTTAAGATGCAAATGGATTTAATAGATATCTATAGAAGCTTCCACCCAAACCCAAAGGAATATACATATTTCTCAGCTCCTCATGGGACTTTCTCCAAAATTGACCACATAATTGGTCATAAAGCAAATATCAACAGATACAAAAAATGGAAATAATCCCTTGTAACATATCGGACCACCAGGGCCTAAAGTTAGAGGTCAACAACATCAAAAATCAAAGAAAGCCTACCAACTCATGGAAACTAAACATCACTCAGCTGAACCATCTCTGGGTCAAGGAAGAAATTAAGAAAGAAATCAAAGTCTTCCTAGAATTTAATGAAAATGAATCCACAATGTATCCAAACTTGTGGGACACAATGAAAGGAGTCTTAAGAGGAAAATTCATAGTGCTAGATACCTATATGAAAAACATAGAGAAATCCCACACTAGAGGCCTAACAGCTCAGCTTTAAGCCTTAGAAGGATTAGAAGCAAACTCACTTAGAAGGAGTAGATGGCAGGAAATAATCAAACTTAGAGCTGAAATCAATACAATTAAAACAAAAAGAACAATAGAAAGAATCAATGAATCTAAGAGTTGGTTCTTTGAGAAAGTTAACAAGATAGATAAGCCCTTAGCCAAACTGATATAAACACAGAGAGAGAGTGTTCAAATCAACAAAATCAGAAATGAAAACGGGGACATAACAACAGACCCCCAGGAAATACAAAGAATTATCAGATCATATTTTGAAAATCTGTATTCCACAAAAATGGAAAACCAAGAAGAAATGGACAGCTTTCTGGACAGGTACCACCTACCAAAATTAAATGAAGATCAGATTAATTACCTAAACAGGCCTATAACCCTTAAGGAAATTCAAGCTGTCATTAAAAACGTCCCCAAAAATAAAAAAGCCCAGGTCCAGATGGTTTCAGTGCCGAATTCTACCAGACATTCAAAGGAGAATTACTACCATTACACCTCAAAGTATTTCAAACAGGAGAAACTGAAGGAATATTGCCAAATTACTTTTATGAGGCCACAATTACACTAATATCTAAGCCACTCAAAGGCACAACAAAGAAAGAGAATTACAGATCATTTCCCTCATGAATATTGATGCAAAAATTCTCAACAAAATTTTGGCAAGTCATATACAACAATGTATAAAAGATATCATCCACCACGACCAAGTAGGCTTCATCCCAGAAATGCAGGGCTGGTTTAACATATGAAAAACTGTAAATGTTATCCATCATATAAACAAACTAAAGGAACAAAACCATATGATCATATCCTTAGATGCGGAAAAAGCCTTTGACAAAATCCTACACTCCTCTATGATTAAAGTCCTGGAGAGATCAGGAATACAGGGAGAATACCTAAATATAATAAAGGCAATTTACAAGAAGCCAACAGCCAGTATTAAACTTAATGGAGAAAAACTCAAAGCAATCCCACTAAAACAGGAACTAGACAAGGATGTCCTATCTCCCCTTATCTGTTCAATATATTTCTCGAAGTTCTAGCTAAAGCAATAAGGGAATGAAAAGAGATTAAGGGGATACAAATTGGAAAAGAAGAAGTGAAACTATCTCTATTTGCAGATGATATGATTATATACATAAGTGACCCACAAAATTCTTCCAAGGAACTGCTACAGCTGATAAACACCTTCAGCAATGTAGCAGGATACAAGATTAACTCAAGGAAATCAGTTGCCCTTCTGTACACTAAAGATAGAAGAGATGAAAAAGAAATAAGGGAAACATTACCCTTCATAATAACCGCAAATAGTATTAATTATTTTGGAGTAACTATAACCAAAGAAGTAGCAGACCTATTTGACAAAAATTTTAAATCACTGAAGGAAGAAATTGAAGAGGATATCAGAAAATGGAAAGTTCTCCCATGATACTGGATTGGTAGAATCAACATATTAAAAATGGCAATTCTACCAAATGCAATCTACAGATTCAATGTACTGCCCATCAAAATTCCAACATAATATTTTTTGGACCTTGAAAGAACAATACTCAATTTCATTTGGAATAACAGGAAAGCCAGGATTGCCAAAACAATTTTACTCAACAGAAGAACCTCAGGAGGTATCATCGTCCCTGACTTCAAGTTATACAATAGAGCTTCAGTAATAAAAACATCCTGGTACTGGCATAAAAACAGACTTGTGGATCAATGGAATAGAATTGAGGATCCAGACATTAACCCAAAAACCTATGAACACCTGATCTTTGATTAAGAGGCTCAAAACATTCAATGGAAAAAAGATAGTATATTTAACAAATGATGTTGGCATAGCTGGATGGAAGTGTGTAGAAAAATGCAAATAGATCCAAGCCTGTCACCCTGCACAAAACTCAAATCCAAGTGTATCAAAGATCACAATATAAACCCAGCGACTTTTAACTTGATAGAAAAGAAAGTGGGAAATACACTTCTACGAATTGTCACAGGCGACCACTTCCTAAATATAACACCAGTGGCACAGACACTAAGACCAACAATCAATAAGTGGGATCTCCTGAAGCTTGGAAGCTTCTGTAAAGCCAAGGACACAGTCAATAGGCCAAAACGACAGCCTTCAGAATGGGAAAAGATTTTCACCAACCCTACAAGTGATAGAGAACTGATCTCTAAGATATATAAAGAGCTCAAAAATCTAGAGTCCAAAACCTTGAATAACCCAATCAAAAAATGGGGTTCAGATCTAAAGAGGGAATTCTCAGCAAAGGAATAACAAATGGCTGAAAGGCACCTGAAAAACTGCTCATCATCTTTAGCCATCAGAGAAATGCAAATCAAAACAACTTTGAGATACCACCTAACACCTGTTAGATTGGCTAAGATAAAAGGCACAGATGACAGCCTATGTTGGAGAGAATGTGGAGCAAGGGGAACAGTCTTCCATTGCTGGTGGGGGTATAAGCTTGTTCAGCCACTTTGGAACGCAGTATGGTGGTTTTTCAGCAAATTGAGTATCAATCTCCTTAAGGACCCAGCAATACCACTTCTGGGTGTATACCCTAATGATGCACAGTCATACTCCAAAGGTATTAGCTCAACTATGTTCATAGCAGCATTATTTGTAACAGCAAGAACCTGGAAACAACCTAGATGTCCCTCAACTAAAGAATGGATTAACAAACTCTTGTACATCTACACTATAGAGTTCTACTCAGCAGTAAGAAAAAATGATATCCTAAAATTTGCAGGCAAATGGATGGACTTGGAGAATATTCTCCTGAGCGAGGTATCACAAACTCAGAAAGATAATCAGGGGATGTACTCACTCATTAGTGGTCTCTAACCAAAGAAGAAAAAAGCCAAGCTTGCCCAAGCTGCAAACCACAACCACTGAACATCTTGGGATCAGAAACACCCTGGACTGACTCTTTGGATCCCACTCCACCTAAGGGAACACCTAACTCACTCTTGAGGGAGGGGGAACAAAACTGGATCTGCCAGGAATGGAGACTCAACTAAGCAATATTGGGTCAGTGAGACCAAGGGACTGTCTGCTGCCTCGCAGAGAGGGGATGGGGAATTGTGGAGAAGAAAAAATGATCAGTTGTGGCGGGAGGGTGAAGGGACCTTGAATAATGATATACAGGGATAGAAAGTGTGACTTCTTTGTTCATAATAATAATTATAATAATAAAAAAGTATACAAAAAAATAAAAAATAAAGAAAAAAATAACATTCAACCTCTGGCCTCCATACCCATATGTACTTGCATCTATGTGCACACATCATGTAACACACACACACACACACACACACACACACACACACACACACACAAACTAAATAAAACAAACTTTAAAAATATTTGATGTTCCTTTTAATCATTTTCTAGGTTCTTTGATAATTGATGTTATGAATTGCCCTGCAAATATCATATGTAGGATATCTGATATGCCCACAGTGAAATGTTCATGTGAAGGGGTCACAACCCACGTTGAGAAGTCCACCCTAAGTATGAGGATTCAGTTAAACAATTTTTCCAAATCCCAAGAATATATTTAGACGTTTTTGTTTTCACCAAAACTGATTGAAACAGGGACTTAGAAAGTCAATCACTATTGTAATTACAGATCTCATCTTTTCCTAAATTCTTCTCATTTTGTGTTTATGGTCCTTGAAGAAAACATGAAAATAGAAATGATCAACTATTAAGGATCACAGTTAAATTCATAGTTAGCCACAAAAATTCACAAAACCTTAGAGGGAAAGGTTGAAATATCTGGATTAAAAAGACAGATTATATAAGGAAGAATAGGAAAGGTAGCCATGTCAGATGGGGATTTCTGAAATGAAGTAAGTGATTTCAAAGAACTTCAGGAAACATAAACTTTGAAACCTACTCTGAAAAATAACAGCACTGACAATAAATAGTGTTAAACAGGTCAAAGAAGTCTTGGGATATGTGTTTAATGATCCTTTATGCCAGGTCATATGTGGTAGGGGCCTGAAAGTTACACGCTGGAAACTCAGTCATGAGACCTTGGTCTGAAGAGAATGTGGACTCATGGTTGTGAAAAATATGTGCTCCTACATTTCGTGAATGGTAGAATTAATTAGAAATCAGAGATTCCAAGTCTGAGCAGCAAATTTCAAGTGAGATTTTTTTTGCATAGGTTTGTTTCTATTCCAAGTCTTAGCATAGCAAGTCAGTTGTGAAGCCATGACTATAAAAATTCACCTGTCTCCCTCCTTGTCCTGCTGTTCTAAACACTCAATGATGCCTTAAGTCCCCTTTGTGGAGCATCACTGGAATGGGTAAAGACTGTGTGTCAGGAGAGCAGAACCTGTAGTGGGTACCAGACCCTGACAGTCAAACTGTGGAAGAAGAGACAGAAACCACCTGATCTTTTTTTTTTTATTTTTTTGCTTTTATTATGAAAAATTCATTTATATATTTTTTATCCATGTATCCCCTTGTTCAGGCTTCCTTCCCCCTCCTGTCCCTCCCAGTCACTCACTCTTCTCTCCATTAGTTTATCTCCTCCCCAGCAAGGGAAAGAGTTCCCAAGGTCCCAAGGTGGCTTAGTTCAACATCCACTCCAGGCAGATCTGCTTTCCTCACTCCCACATCAAGACTGAGTAAGGTGTTTCTCTGGAGGGAATGACCTCCAAGGTGCCAATCCAAAGTGTTTCAGATCCCAAACTGTTCGGTGGTTGTGGTTTGCAGCTTGGACATGCTTAGCTTTTTTTGTTTAAAGTCCATCAATGAATGAGTACATTTCCTGTTTATCTTTCTGAGTTTGTGAGACCTTGCTCAGGATGATAATCTCCAAATCCATCTATTTGCCTGCAAATTTTAGGATATAATTTTTTCTCACTGCTGAGTAGTACTCCATTGTGTAAATGTATGAATAATGTTGCTATGAACATAGTTGAGCTAATGTCTTTGGAGTGGGAATGTGCATCTTTAGGGTATATGCCCGGTAGTGGTATTGCTGGATCTTTGCGGAGACTGATTCCCAGTTTTCAGAGAAACCGCCATACTGCATTCTAGAGTGGCTGAACTAGCTTACACTCCCACCAACAATGGAGGAGTGTCCACCTTGCTCTGCAATCTCTCCAGCATAGGCTGTCATCTGTGTCTTTTATTTTACCCAATCTGACAGGTGTCAGGTGGTATCGCAAAGTTGTTTTGATTTGCGTTTCTCTAATGGCTAAAGATGAGGAGCACTTTTTCAAGTGCCTTTCAGCCATTTGTAATTCTTCTGTTGAGAATTCCCTTTTCAGTTCTGAACCCCATTTTTTGATAAGGCAAAGCAGCACAGATGACTCTGGGAGTCTTGAGAAAGAGTGTTCTATCAGATTGAGAGGCTTCTGAGCAGCAGATTGTACTTTAAAGGATAAATATAAGCTGAGTGTGGTGGTGCATGCTTTTCTTCCCGGCACACAAGAGGCAGAGGCAGACAGATCTCTGTGAGTTCAAAGCCAGCCTAGTTTATGAAATGAGTCACAGGACAGCTAGGGTTGTTACACAGGAAAACCGTGTCTTGAAAAACCAACAAGGAGCGGGTCTCAGCTGCTGGTGGAGGAGGTATGTCCTTGCTCGAGCCCATTGGCCGTGGCTTCGCGTCTGCCTGATCGCCTCAGCTCCAAAACTTGAAAATACCGAACAACTCATTGGCTCCAAAGTATAAGCCACAGGATGCCCATTCAGTAGGCATGAGAGATTGAGAGCATTCCACCACCCCATAACTTGGTGTATATCACTTCCTTTTCTGTGGATTGGAGCCAGAGAACACAATGAGCACAAGAAACCCTCAAAGCCTCATGGTGGAACAGTTAGTTCTAGACAAACCCAGAAGCAAACTCGGGAAACAACTTCAGCCCCTGAGATTTCTTTGGAAGCAGAACCCATAGAACTCGTGGAAACTGCTGGAGATGAAATCGTGGACCTCACCTGTGAATCTTTAGAGCCTGTGGTTGTGGGCCTGACTCACTATGACTCGGTTGTGATTGTGGAAGAAAGGAGAAAGCCAAGAAGAAATGGGAGGAGGTTGTGCCAAGAACATGCTGACAGCTGTGTGGTGAGCAGTGATGATGAATAACTGTCTAGGGACAAAGATGTGTATGTGACTACCCATACTCCTCGAAGAACCAAGGATGAAGGAGCTACAGGACTCAGGCCCTCTGGTACTGTCAGTTTCCGATCTGCATGGATGGATACTCTGAAATTGTACAAAATGGGCGCCTCATTGTTTCTACAGAATGTGGCCACGTCTTCTGTAGCCAGTGCCTCCGTGATTCCCTTAAGAATGCTAGCACTTGCCCAACCTGTAGGAAAAAGATCAACCATAAGCGCTATCCTCCCATTTATATATGAAATGTTCACGACTGCTCAGGGTAGAACATTGGACAAACAGCCAGGTGGCCTTTCTGCATGGTATCCAGTTTCCTGAGCTCAAAAAGACTTTTAAAAATCAGTGTCTGATGTAAACTGCTCTTTTGTTTTCCAGCCCCTTAGATCCTTTTGTTTTCTCCAGTTTGATGCTATGGAGCAGGATTCAGGGATCCTCCCAGCATCTCTGCTCAGCATCTCTGCTCTTTTGGGTGTTCTGAGCTAGGAGTAGAAAAGGAGTCAGACATATTGAAGTTTGACTATCATGACTCCAGCAGATTTATAGAGCTCACATGTTGGCCGAGAAGTTTCCCTGTTGGGAACATTTGCCCCCAACACTTCAGGGTACAGAGTTTTCCCAAGGCATCAGCTGGTTACCTATTCTGCCTGCCACACAAGAGACCTGGCCAGACACAATCCTTCCAGCCCAAGGATCCCAGTACGGAAGCTGCCCCTGAAAAGCAGCTGGTGGACTTTTATTTTCTTTTGAGAGCAGAGGTGACCTGTTATTCTGCCTGCACCTTATCATTGATGCAGTGTTTTCTGCAAATCAAGAGACCCTCTGCAGGGCAACCATGTTTTCTAAGAATGAGAAAGTGCAATAAAGCCCGTTCTTCACCTGCTCTTCAGCAATTCAGAATATGTAGCACTGCTAGTGTCCTTAGCCCAATGTTGCCTATGGAAGCAGTGCCCATCCCACCCCATCTCTGTTCACCAACTGTTCTCAGGAACTCTACCCATGCTCCACAGTTCTTTGCCTGGCATGGAACATTCAAGGCCAATAGGACAAGCTAGTTTTTGAGTGTCTTCTCTTTTCTGCTAAGATGTCCTGTGTTGTCCACAGTGCTCTCCAACCCTGTTTTTTCAGTTCCCACTGTCTAATGTCTGCTCAAACATATATACCAGGGGGTGGTAGCAGTAACAGTGGCTGTTCATTCACTTCCATGCTTTTGCCCAAGTCACTGATGCCATGCTTCAGAGGTGTTGCTCTACACAACCTGCCACTACCCTGACTTTCCCACACCCTTGAGTAGATAGATATTTCCAAAGCTGCTCTTCTGGCCAGTTGGGTTTTGATCCTCTGGACTGACTGCTCTGTAGTTTTAGACAGCAAAGCATAGTGCCTCTTCCTCCCCATGGGACCACATAACAATCTGCTCCACTCCATATGTGTGGGAGCCTCTGGTGCTCTCGGAGAGAGTGAGGTGGTTAATTGTCCCTGGGGACACCAGGCACAGGGTGGATCATAGAGGATAGGCCTTCAGTGCCAGCCTGCCTCCACCTCCCCACTACTTCTCAGAGGGCTTCAAGCCAAATCAGTAAGTAGCCTTTTTATGTGAAACATCTTTCAGGTGGGAAAGGGACCACTGGAGCTTTGCTGGCAATAACTGACTAGAAATACTGTTCTGAAGGAGCAGGGACTCAGCACAGAATTCACTTTATATGGAGCTGAAGGAGTGTCCCTCCTCTATGTGAAAAGAAAGTAGTTTTAGCCTTCATTCTGACTTTTTAAACCATTTGACTTCCAGTTAGTTTGAATGAGAATAATAATTTTTTTTTTTACATGGACTCAGAGGATAGGAGCACTAGCTCTCACCGTGGTGATGTGTGGTGTGTGCCCTCCCCTTGGATGTCATAGCCACTGAGTTCCCTGTGAGCCTCATGGAGTTAGTTCTAATGACAGCCAGACTTCAAGGAGCCAGATGACCACACAGCCAGTTCACCGGTAAATTCACTTAAAAATTCATTTTTCCTTAAAGACAATTTATGAAGTTGATCATAAAAGTTTATTCAACCTAAATTAAATTGAGAAAAAAGTTGTGTTTAGTTCTACTAATCAGAAACTGCATCAATAGGAAAAGGTTGGTATAGAAAAGAAAATCCCTATCCTTTTTTCTTAATGTATATAGTTTAACTCTTTGTTACATTTAAACTATGCTCATTGATATCAGTCTTGTTTTGGACTCCTGCTAGTGTTAAAGATGAAAATAAAACAATTTGAATTAAAAAAAAACAACAAAAAAGGCAGTGGATGAACATAAAACTTTTAATTTTGTTTTTTCATAAAAATATGTGAGATCTCAGACTAATATCTTGTTGTAACTGATTATCTGAAGCTGAGTAACTTGAAGCTCCAAACCATGGTGCTACCACATGCTTGACATTTGGAGAAATGTGGTGGAGAGCATCACACAATGAAAGAACAGATGCCCTGGCTTTGACTGCTCATTTCCCAACAAAGTCACTTAACAGCATAACCTCATGACTTCATCTAAAACTCATTAGTTCCTAATGGCCTCACCTTCATACATCATTAACACATGAATTTACAGATATGTCCAATGCTTTGACTTTAGGGAATATGTCCAAATTATAGTAAAGGCTTACTATACATCTTGAAACTATAAAAAAGAAAATCAAACAAGTTAATAATTTCTACAATAAATGACAATATTTGTATATGTTTTTAGAAACTTTAATGAACATATCCATTTATGTACAGCTTTTAGAGGATTAGAATTAAAATATCTGCCCAGTTTTTTAACCTACCATCATTCCCTCTTTTTCTATTGTGTGAGCATTTAAATTTTTCTTTATTTTTGAGAATTTTATATATGTATACAATAAAACATCAGCATATTGATCTGTATCTTCCTCCTCTGGCTCCCATTATATCCTCAACACATCCTCTTTTCAGTCTCATGCTTTCTCCTCATTCCCCATAATCTACTCAGTTTACCTCTTATTGGGACTGTGAGTGTAGGCCTGGAGGTCAACTACAGCTTGAGCAATCTACCAGTGGCTACACTTCAAGAAAGCAATGTGCAACTGAATATTTTTATGGTGTTAAATATTTTTAAAATCATGTGACTTTACAAACAAGTCATTTTACACACACACACATACAATCACAATCTATATGTTTTTCATAATTTTAAAAAGATGTTTATTTGGGCTGTATACTTAGATTGTTAATGACAGTGGAAAATTGTACACAGTTGTATTATTCAGACTGTGTTATCCCTGAAATGATCTTTATCAGAAATTCTTAGAGGTGGAATGTCAAGGTAAAGATGTAAATATTCATAGACTGGTATATATTTGACATTCTTTGCTAAGTTCTTTTCTCTAAAAATTGTCTCAATTAACTTCCCAATATACACTGTGGGGGTGAATATGAGCTGCCCATCTGCACAACACTTCAGTTCACAGTGAGAGGCAGATGAGCCTGGCTGAGTCTGACATACTAAGGGATAATGAGGACCCCACTCAGACAAAAAAAGAAAGAGGTCATGGTAGATGTGAAATGTAATAAACTTGGAAAAATGGCAGAATGTTGTAGTGGAAAGTTTGATATTCACTCTACAACTAGAAGTTTCAGGGCAGAGGAAGAGAAAGTTTTCCTGTGCTACTTCAGCTATAGGGAAACCAATGAGGATGAGCTGTGTAGGCAAATTTTGTGGGGTAAGAAGTGGGAGAGGTAGAGAAGTGAGGGCTGTTAATAATGCAATGTTAAAAGTGAAGGAGTGTAAATGGACCCTTTGGAATTGGACTTGAGCTTGCATCTGTAGAGTGTCATTTACAAAATGACCAGTTGTTAAGTGTTTCAGAGCTCAAGTTTTCTCATCTCTGAGATGGAATCAATTTCACTCAGTTTATAGAGTTCATTGCAAAGACTGGAGCTGGTGTGTGCTAAGTAGTGCCTCAGCAACAATACACACACTAAGAGTCTGCAGAGTCCATACCTATCTCCTCCCACCCATCCTTCCAGGGAATCAACCCATATGCTGCTGAACACAAAGAGAGACAAATCTTATCTATAAAGTCTGCTTTGATTGTAGTCACAAATAATTAGAGTTTCATGCTAACATATAAACCTTGCTGGAAGGCTCCTTGCATGTCATATTTTTAAAGCCTGCAGCAACCCCCAAATTAAGACTTTTTATGCCTATTTTTTGGGGAAAGAAAATGAAACTCAAGAGCCTTTAGACAGCATTGCTAAAAATGACAGAGTCACAAATAAGGCTTCTTCAGAAATTACAGAGACATTCCATTAAGTCTCTTTGTTGAGGCAGCAAAGACATTGTCTTGGAGTCATAGAAATAAAAGCAAATGCATTTCCTGATGACCTACACCGGACCTTATTTTTAGAGGAATCATGCCATGTAACAAACCTCTGTTTCCTCTGTTCTTTCTGTGAAAAGAATCATTCAGAACTCTTTGTAATGTCAGAAGGCAGAGAGGGTGTCAGGAAGGGTCAAAGTGGAAGCATTACACATTAGACATTTCCCTTTTTCTCTGACTCAGATTCTCTGAAACATTATCTGGAAACACAATGCCTGGGGCAAGATATCATCCAGACACTTCCTCATCTTTTGATTGTGTTTTAAATGTGTCCTGGTAGAAAATGACATCGGTCTCGAGAGGATAGAACTGATTTCCTCAAACACCATTTGTAATATTAAAGCTTCAAAGTGAAAGTGACTGTGCAAAACCCCTCAAACAGAGGCAGGATATGATACCGAGTGTGACTAAGAGATTTGCTGTCACTCAGCCAACATAAAATATATGCACAAATAAATAAATTAAATACCCTGGTTATTATTTCCATCTTAGAAACAAAGCTTGAAGTGCTGCTATCATGCTGGGTTCAGTTTACAGCCTTAAAATTAAATAGCTTCATGGCCTTGGTGAGAACAATGCTGAATCAAAGACCTTTCCCTATAAAAAAAGATCTTACATTCATTTAGTGACTTTCCAGCAAAAAACACCATGTCATGCACTATTCTAGATATGCCAGATACAGTGCAGAATAAAGACAACAAACATACTTATCCAGTGCATATGATATTTGAGTTAAAAGGTGTATTACGTAGTGGTCAGTGATAAGAAGAAAAAGTGAAACAAAAAAGATGTGGACCTCTGTGTAAAGAGGAATAGTTGGAATTTTAGGATACTCAGGGCAACTCTTTGAGATAAGATTTTGTTGTTTTTGTATCTTTTTCCTTAAGATTTATTTATTTATTACCTATATAGTGTTCTGTCTGCATGTATAGCTGCATTCCGGAAGACAGCACCAGATCTTACTATAGATAGTTGTGAACCACCATATGGTTGTTAGAAATTGAACTCAGGACATCTGGAAAAGCAGTCAGTGCTCTTCACCTCTGTGCCATCGTTCCAATTCTCTGCTTTTGTTTTCTTAATAAAAAGCAAAAAAGAGTGAGGGGAGAAGCCTTGCACATTGTTGAAGATGGCAAGTAGGCAGTTACAGACAGTCATATGGCTTAAGGCCTCCTTGTCAGAGAAGGCTCAGGGTGCAGATACAATATAGAGACCATCAGCTAATATTTTACTGCAACAAAATTAATTTGCCTTATGAGGTGGCCAGGGTTAGGGTTAGGGTTAGGGTTAGGGTTGTAGATGAAGTTTATCTAAATACTGCATCTTATATCACACTGAAATTAATAAATATGAAAGAGAAATACTAGCAGAAAAGAGGGAGAAGAACTAGAAAGACACCCCAGAAGCGAATCATGTAGGTATGCTCATTTGGAATCAAATGAAAAATACATTTTCAGGCAGAAGAATGTTTTATGTAGCTTTTGGCCTGGACTTTCCTGTCTAGCCTTGAGATTTGGACTCACTTGCAGCCTTATTGTCACTTAGGCTTAAATAATTATATAAATGTTTGTGTTAATTTTATGTTGATCAGGCTAGCAGGGCTCAGGCATATAGCTTGTTAATTTTTTATTTTTAAATTAACTTATGATTTTTATTTTGTTTAGCCATGTGGCTTGGAATTTTTTTATAGAGTAGCATTTTAGCTTTGTGTGTGTATGTGTTGTCTGAGGCAATGTTGTTTTGTTTTGAGATGTTTTTAAGTGTTTTCTGCATCTGGTAGCTCTGTCTATATTTTTTGTTTGTTTTTTCTCTCTTTTTTTTTAAACTTATTTATTTATTTTTATTTATTTATTTATATGTTTGCCTTGGTGTTACTGGAATTACAGACAGTTGTGAGCTGCCATGTGGGTGCTGGGAATTGAACCCCAGTCCTCTGGAAGAGCAGTCAGTGACCTTAACCACTGAGCCATCTCTCCAGCCCTTCTTTTTTCTTTTTCTTTTTTTATTATTTTAAACAAAAAAGTCACACTTTCTATCCTTGTATATCCTTATTCAAGGTCCCTTCCTCCTCCCACCACATCAGGTCATTCTCTCTTCTCCACAACTCAGCCCCCCTCCCCAGGCAGGCGGTCCCAAGGTCCCACGGTCCCAATATTGCTTAGTTCAGCCTCCACTCCTGGCAAATCCAGCTTTCCTCCCCCCAGCATCAAGTTTTGTGTGTTTTTAGTCAATAGGCGTTTTTATTAAACTAGTAGGTGGGACAAGTAAATGGTATAAAAAGGGAGCGTGGTCATTTGGGATCACCAACGTAGCAGTGTGTGTCCTGGACGAAAGCCGTTCGGGTGGGCTGTTAGGAAAGAACTCAACCGTGAGCAGGTGGGAGAATGAAGTTAGAGAAAAACAAGAATTAGAAGGAAAGAAACTGAGTCCAGGCAACTCTTTCAAGATCACCTATTATGCTGAAAACAAGAAAGAAATGTGACTACAATGAAGACAGGTTGACTCAAGAGATATTTCTTTCACTGTTCAAGAAAAAAAATCATCATAAACATTCATAGGTGAGTAAAAAAATGAGAAGAGCAGGAAAAAGTTGAGTTTTCAAAAAATTTAATAATATTGAGAAAGAATCTGGTTAATGATACAATTGTACTTGATTATATCAATCAAATGGCTACTGACTCTTTGCATTTATTACCCTCTAAAGTTACCATTTTTAGTGTGATGTTACATCTATAACCCAAGGATTTTAGTGGCTGAGTGTGGTGGTACATCTACAATCCTAGAATTCCAGTGGCTGAGACAGGAAAATTGCTGCCAATTCAAAACTAGTCTGGGTAACATTTTGAGAGACCTTGTCTCAGAAAATCCAAGTAAAATAAAATAAAAGCACGAATGAATATGTAAATAAATCATATACCATGCTTATTAGTCACATTTTAAAAGGAGGAGCTCAGGACTTCAAGTGTTGCTACAATATTCTACCAGGTGGGCCCAAAATCTGCATTCTGTGAGAAGCGTGTACCAAATGAGACCTATGAAGGCAGCCCAACACAATTTTCTTAAGAAATTATGAGACTTTTCGCGAGACTTTTGAGGATACTTTTGGAACTAGATTATGTGGTCCTCAACTATGAACACTGAGTAACAGTATTTCTCAATGTCAAAAGCTTGGATTATTTTTTTTTAGTTAATATCTTTTCTTTTTTTATTATTATGAATAAAGAAGTCACATTTTCTATCCTTGTATATCCTTAATCAAGGTCCCTTACCCCTCCCACCACATCAGGTCATTCTTTCTTCTCCACATCTCCCGATCTCCCCCATGGGCAGGCGATCCCAAGGTCCCAAGGTCCCAAGGTCCCAATATTGCTTAGTTCAGCCTCCACTCCTGGCAAATCCAGTTTTCTCCCCGCAACATCAAGACTGAGTCAGGTGTTCCTCTAGGGGGAGTGGAAAAGCTTGGATTCTTAACCTTGAGTACATAAAGGGATCACTAAGGCATTTATTAAAATATAGATTTTGATTTTCCAGTTCTGGGTCAGGATGTCAGCATTTGCATTTCAAATGTACTCCCAGGTGATTCTGGAGCCACAAAGGAGATGTCAGAGTCTAAGGTAAACCACAAGGATGGTTCTAGCCTCTTTGATGAAGAAAAACTCTTCTCTTTACTATGCATGTGTACTCTCATGCTTTTAAAAGTTAAAGTGAGGGACAGCCCAAAGGACAACAGAGGAAGCAAAATGGCAGCCATTTCTTCTGTTCTCTTGCAAGAAGAATCTAGGCGGGGCTGGAAAGATTTCTCAGCAGTTAAAAGTACTCAAATGTAGCTCCCAACCTTCACACATGGTGACTCACACCACCTGTAATTCCAGGTCCAGAGAATTTGATGCCCTCCTCTTGCCCCTATGAGCATGCACGAGGTGGTGAGCATACTCATACATTGCACATAATGTTAATGCATATGAAAGATGGAGTGGATAAAGTAAAATTTAGAGCACAAATCATATGTTTATGTCATCTGTTCATCTGAACCTATAGGACTCCTCTATTGACTATTGACCAGTCTGTATGGTCAAGATGTCTGTATCAGATAGGCTTTTCTACTCCTGCTGAAAGGTTGTCACCTAAAACATTTTTGCTCAACCGCTCATAGCCTCTGCCTTTCTAGTACAACATTTTAGTTAGTCCTAGATGAAAACAGGAAAACAAATATTGATTTTATTATACTCCAATCTGAGAACTTGCTTTTATACAATCTATGTATAGATTGCACAAGCAAAGCAGAACATGGCAATTTGAGAATGGATGCAGTTGAGTTTAAACCCTATCTATCCTATATATTTTGAATTTATACTTTTGCCATAGTTAGAGTTTCTATCTTTGTGACAAAACACCATGATTGCTGGGGACTATGTTTTTACACACTTTAAATATCTGTCACTGAAAATATTGGTTTAAAAAAACACTGATTGTCCAGACAGGCAGACAGATAGGAAGTATAGGTAGGGTAACCAGATAAGGAGAATTCTGGGAAGAGGAAGAACAGAGCACATGTCAGCTAGATGCCAAGGAAACAAAATAAGAATGTTGCATTGAGGAAAAGGTACCAAGCCTTGATAAACATAGATAAGAATTATGAATTGATTTAAGAGTAAGAATAGGCAAGTAATAAACCTGAGTCATAGGCCAAATAGTTAATAATTAATATGTCTTTGCATGGTTATTTGGGACAAAATGGCTGAGGGACTGGCTTGGAGGGTCAGAGAAACTTATGACTACAAATGGCACCCAATGTGGGGTCCAAATGAATATCTACATAAAGTCTGAAAAAGTGTTCTAGAATACTGAAACTGAGCCAAAAACCAGCTTTCTAGTCATGTCTCTCAAGTGGGCTTTGGTATATATATATATATATATATATATATATATATATATATATATGCATGCTTGGGAGAAAAAAAAGGTTATCAAACTTTTTTAAAAATAGAATAGAAAAAAATAATAACAAGCCACATAAAGATGGAATTTACGCAGAGCCTCTGGATACTGTTGTTTTGAGGTTTTTTTTTTTTTTTTTTTTGATTTCAAAGGAGGTAGTAAGAGCTGCTGAGAAACCTTTGATTATAAATGTTGCTGGATTAATTCAACCTATATGCTTTGTAAATGCCTTGACTTCAAAATTAAAGTCAAATGATATATTCCTTTGAAGAAGAGGTTTTATTTTTATTCCCATAGAAAATGAGAGGCTATGGATTTATTCTGGGTTAAAGAAAATTAGGTTTGATTGAGGAAGACCCCCTAAAAAACTCAAATGTGAACAGATGATCCAACATTTCAGAGCACCTCTATTGTAGTTTTCTCTGAGCTCCACATCCAGAGCAGCTTCAAGAAGACTGGTTGAGATGACCTAGTTTCATTGAATACTTCAGTCAGGATTTGACCATAATATTGAATTTTCCCAGGATTGTCATATGATTACCAGAAACCCCAATCAGCAGGAAGTAGTTCACATTCCTCCAAAATGGATTATGCATGTTTGTCTTTGTTTACAGTGTTGGTTATAAGCTGTTATAGATAATGATGAGGAAAAAACTATACAAAGGAAATCATATTTGAGGTTCTTGTTTTAAAAAGAAAAAATGGGAAAGCTGTGGGACTATACTTTTGCTTACTGTAAACATTTGTCACTGTAAATATTGGTTTAATAAAATGCTAATTGGTCAGAAGGATAGGTGGGCAACCAGACAAAGAGAATTCTTGGAAGAGGAAGAGCAGAGCAGATGTCAGCTAGATTTAGAGGAAGGAAGATGAGAATACTGCATTGAGAAAGAGGAAGCAAGCCACTGGCTGGGAGGGACAGGAAAACTTGTGACTACACATGACCAAAGACAACTTAAGAAAGAAAGGATTTATTTCTCCTACAAATGCTCAGGTCCTATTACATTAACAGGGGAAGGAATCAAAGCAGAGGCCATAGAAAATATGACTTACTGCCATACCCCTTATAGCTTGCAGAACCTTCTTTTATATATTCATATACAACTTAGTATCATATGCCCAGGAGTGACACTCCTGACCCAACTGTCTGACATCACTTATTAATTTAAAAAGTGTTCCACAGACTTTCTTATAGCCAATCTGAATTGAGGTATTTCTTGTCTTAGGAGGATATTTCTCTTCCCCATAGATTAGCTCTAGGTTGTATTAGTTTGACAGTAAAAAAAATAACAACCAGTACTGTATCATGGTAAAACAGAATTTGGCTATTGGGAAGATTAAAACCAGCAGTGTCAGGGACCAAGACCCTGGCTTGAGCCTCTAGGCCTCTAGCTAAAGGCTACCATGGGAACTTACTGAGAAATCAACCACTTAGCCAGCACGACCCTGAGTAAAGTAGATGTTCTCCCAAAGTAAAATAGATGTTCTGGTTTCCTTAACAGTAACAAAGAAGTAACTATAAAGAATAGAATAACAGGAACATTCTGTGGCTAGGTTTCTTAGCAGCCCTCTAAGGTAACTCTAAAGAATAGAATAACAAGGACATTCTACAGTTAGGATACCTAGCAACCCTCCCCTAAAACAAGACTAGTCACCTTGCCAATGTCCTGCTTCCCCTGGCCAGCTTCTTGCAGGTGTTTGATGACTACTCCCCCCCCCAAATTCTGCTTTGGAACTATATAAGCATGTATAGAATTGTAATAAAACGGTAGCTCGATCAGAATCCCGTTTGACCTGCTGCCTTCCTTTGCGTCTCCCTTCCCTTCATTCTCTCTAGTAGGTGTTCTCCCGTGTTGAAGTCCCGTGGGTCGGGGCGTAGCAGTGTTCTTACTTCTCAGTGTTTCACTTGTAAAGTGGAGAAAATAATGTGGAAGTCAAGTGAAATGTTCCCTAGAGATAGCAACAAGTGCTAGTCTCATTGTTAACATTGATGCTTTTATTTCAGACATTGTTAGAATTTGTGGAGATGTGTGCAAGCAAAAGCACAGAGCAGTACTCAGGCATGAGTAAGCATCCTTGTTTTCTTCCCTTAGAGTCAACTCTGAAATTACTGAATAATAGTTTTAATGGAAAGTTAATGAAAGGGGGAGGATAAGGAGATAGAACAGGAAGATGAAGAGGAGGAGAGGGGGCAGACAGTAGGTACATGGAGAGGAAGAGAAGAAAGAGGAGGAAGAAGAATTTAAGGATCTAGGATCGATCTATAAAAATAAATCCAACCTGAAGCATAATTGAGGAATAAAAGCAATGGAAAGTCAAAGAGGAAAAAAAAAGTTTTGGGCAGTGTGAAATACCAAAAAGACTAGAAGAGTGTTTTCTTAGAACTCTGGGAACATTTACAGGAAGTCCTCTGTGTCCCAGCCAATGTCACACCTGTACTGAAGGGACTCACCAGAGAGCAGGCAGTTTTGAGATCCGCATTCTATCCTTGCAGAAATACCTGCCAGTGAACCTGCCAGTTCATACTGTTTTGAAATGTCAGAAATTTAATTCTTAGGCCATCAAGTACCATATGATCAGACATATTCTAAATCTTCTTTTGTTTTTGCCTTGCAAAATTTAGAAAACAATGAAAATCAAGTCTACTTTTTCATAAAAGACTCAAGGCAAACTGCCACTTTAATATGATCTTTAAGATAGTAAATTGGCTAAAGTTCAGGAACTGCTTTTTCGATACTAATTCAAAGCTTTGTTTTGTCATATTAAATCAAATTCTAGCCCATAATGTGCCATGGAATATAACTAAAACAATAAAAATAAAATCCTCAGACACAAAGCACAAGGTAAGAAACTATGCATTTATTAAGGCAAAACAAATAGAGTCACAGCACAAGGAAAAAGGTTTTCAGAGAAATTCACAGAGTAAATTTAATCTTAAAATTCAGGTAGGCTGGGTGGTAGTAGAACACACTTTTGATCCTTGTACTCAGGGAGGCAGAGGCAGGTCGATCTCTGTGAGCTCAGGGCCGTTTTGTTTTTCCAGAGTGAGTTCCAGGACAGTCAGAGCTACACAGAGAAACTCTATCTCAAAAAAATAAAGGCTTAAGTAGTATGTATAAGTGAACTGTCTCTGTCAAAATTCACTGAGAATCTACTTAGGACTTACAAATGAGTGGACACTAGCTGAACTAGCTTGTTGGCACTCAATGGGTTTGAAGACAAAGAACCCTCCATTAGCAATGGCTGATAGCTTGATTCCACTGAGTCAGGCACTTTCTCCAAAACAATCCTGTTCTGGGATGTTGCATTCTTGAAATGAAGAATGAGTGAATCTTTGTCTATAGAAGAGATTTGATTAAAACTCCTGTCCCAGTTGAGAACACTGAAGTGATATAAAATTACTCATGCCCCTAAAGAAGCCAGCTAATCATTTCTCTGTGGTTTCTATCAAACTGTTCCTTGTAACTCAACTCAGTGCCTATTCACCAAGACATGTGACTTCCCAGGGGCTTGTATCTCTCTTGCTAGTGTTCTGTAATTCCCTGCTGTGACCTCTTATCTCAGATAGAGCTCCCTGTACTAAAGGTTGAGTCATTGTATGTCTGATGTCTCATTTTTTCTTGCTTCTACTCCAGTCTATGCACAATCCTTGGCAGACAATGAACACCCAAGCTTGGCCCCGGCTTTCATTTTCTAGACAAATGAAGTTCGTATACTTTGTGTTTTAATGGCACATTTGAATTTCTTTGTAAAGTCATATTTAATGTCATTTAAATTGATTTTTTTCACCTTTTTTGGATGTATTACTATTTTGATTTTACTTTTCATTGTGACTTAAAGCTAGGTTTTATTTCTACTCTGTTCTATTCTGGTGGCTAAATATGACATTTTAAATGCAAATACTTCATCTTAAAAAGGCAAGTAAACAAACAACTGTTCTGTCTTAAGTAACCATGGTACATAGCCCAAGACTGTGTTAACTTCTTCTACTCTAGTGTTTAGAATCAATGCCCAATATTTTAGTTCAATTTTTTGGTGATTATACTCAGTTAGAAAGAAAGTATGCTTTTGCTGTAAAGTAAGACACTATGTAAAGCTGTGTCCTCTTCTGATCTCTCCATTCAGTTCCACCTACCCTGTAGTTACATGCAACAGAACTCGCCAAATTAAAAAAGTATTACTCAAAATTTATATACATATAAGGTGTGTGTGTGTGCGTGTGTGTGTGTGTGTGTGTGTGTGTGTGTGTGTGTATGTGTGTGTGATGGTTCTTGTGGTAGTCAAAGGTACTGTGTAGGAGGCAGCTCTCTGCTTCCATTGTGTGGCTCCCCGAGATCAAACTCACATCACCAGTCCCAGCAGCTAGTGTCTTTATCCCCTAAGTATCTCATCAGCCCAGAGCTCACCATTTTTATCTCATCATACTTTCACAGATGCATTCAATTATTTCATCACAAGGACAGATATAACAGAAGATATCTACCACTCCACACAATTCCTTACTCTCCTTTGCAGTCAAATATCCACCCCATTGTATTCCCAGCAACCATGAATCAATTTCTTGCCACTGTTGATAAAACTTCTCATTGTCTGAGTTTTATAAACATGCTTTGTTAGTCTAAGACTTTTCATATTTTATAACATTGTTGAAATTCATCTTTTTTTTTTTACTTTGTATATTTTCAAAAGTCTCATTTTAAGCTGAAGACTATCTGTGTTTCTTACATAGGATTTTGTTTAGGATTTTTGCATCCATCTTTCTAAGTAAGGTTGACCTTTACTTTCTCAGCTTGTTAAATGAACAAACATCCACTCAACCCAGATAAAGTATCAATGACTCACCAAAGGAACAATTCCATTGAAGTGAATTCATGAGGCTTTTGGCTTTATTGCTATAGGCAAGCTGGTGACACTAAAATGGCTGTATCACAGGAAAGTTCCACACCAGTGGTATAATGGTATTTCTAAAGTTATACAAATGGAGATTTCAGTTAGACATTTCCCTCTTTATACTTCAGCATCATTCAAAACCACATGCATTTAGGGTGGAGTCTTGTACAGTTGAGGGTGCAATGGGGTATGTGTTAATTTCACGAGTGAGAGCAAGTACACACTAACAAGGCCACACACTAGAATTTATTTAAGAGAAGAGTCCCAGGCGGGTAAAGAAACAGAGGAGCAAAAAAGAGGTCAGGGGACAGAGAAGAAAAGAACTGGAGCACATGCTCCCAGTCACTTTTAGGGGAAGGGGCGTGCATGGGTATGTGTCATGGGTGCAGGGAGGTCCTTCCGGGTCCAGGTCCAGGGAAGTGCTTCTGGGTCCAGGGAGGTGCTTCAATATGGAGTGCTTCAGGGTTTACACAGCCACGCCCAGGGGTGTGCCTCCATGCAAGGTGCATCCCATCTGAGCTAAATAGGCTCAGCTACGTGGAATGCCAAGAATCTTTACAGTACGAAAGGGACTCAATGGTTGGAATTTCAGATGAAGATTTAATGGCTCTCTGTAGCTCCTCCTATGTTTTAATGGCAGAAAACCTAATCTTATGCAAGTCTCTTGTTAGTCATTGTTCCCACTGAGATAGAAAATAGCCAAATTGTGCCTGGTAGACAGTGTTCTTCAATAGTGCTGCCCCCCCACCCCCCCACAGGACAAAAGCTGTTTCTGGAAAAATTCCTCAAAGACTTGCAAATTCATAAGAACAATTTTCCTTCTGCCAGAATTCCCCCTGTTAGTCCCCTCCATCAGTAGCAGCAGTATATTGAAACTAGTTGATCAGAATATTTAGGCATTAACTACATTTCTGTAAAGTCAGATCCCATCTATCAAGATTTAGCTTAAATAAAGTGATTGGATGAATCGCTGAAAACCATAAGACCCATAGTTAAATGACTGAAATTAGATCTTTGGGTGATCTGAGTCTATCCTAAATTTCTAGTTATTCAAAAATGTAGGAGCCAGCAGAAAGTGGGGATCTGAGATAATAAGTGAAAAGGCCAAAGGAACGGTGTTGGAGCTTTCAGTCAGTCATTTTGTTTTCATGTTATTGATAGATGAAAATGGGGCTAGGAATATAGACTAGGTAAGCCATCTGTAGAAGACTAGGTTAAGAAAATCCAGAATATATACATGAAGAATGCTAGAAGAACATTGTGAGTTTTTTGTTTGTTTTCTAGAATAATAAACCATTTTTGCAAAGGCCCTTGTAAGTAGCCTTTTAATGGGATAAATGTTGTCCCTACTAAAATGTTTTATGGTAATGGCTTTACTGTGGGATTCTGTATAAGAAGTTGTATAAAAATTAGCTTACAGGCCGGGACCGGTGCTCTCTGCAGCGTCCCAGCACACTCTGGAGCAGGGGGCAGCTGAACTCTGCACCTGGCCACGCCCACAGCTCCTGCTGCTGCTGAGGGTATCTGCAAGGATCCCTACTGCGACCCCGAACTGAGTGAACTGAGCAAACCAACTGCAGGGGTCTCTGAGGGGCGGATTCGAACCCTGACCAGAGAGGTGACAGGAGACACACAAACCAAAGTGCCACAACTGACCAGGAACCATCTAATCGTGAACCACTGAACCCATGGGCAAACGTCAGTGCAAGAAATTACATAATAATACAAAGGGCAATATGGTAACTCCAGAAGAGAGTGGCGATCTTACAAATACAAGACCTGAACTGAGCAATGAAGAGGAAACAGAAGGAAGCAACACCAAAAATTCCTTTTTGATGATCATCGAAGCTCTCAAAGAAGA
>PVIH01011263.1:0-70222 GCA_004025045.1 Sigmodon hispidus | reverse complement strand
CCACCTGGAGCAGCTGTGAGGTGTCAGCTCTTGGAGCAGCTGTGAGGTGTCAGCTGGGCTGCATGCCCACCTGGAGCAGCTATGAGGTGTTAGCTGGGCTGCATGCCTACCTGAAGGACCAGTTTGGGAGGAATGTGTTTCTAAACCCACTCAGCAACTTGGAAAAATTCAGCTCTGAGGCCCAGCCCCTGCTGACTGATGCCCTTTACAATGTGGCTCCATCATAGGTGTCAGTAGAAGAAAACTGAGTGCATGCTGGGAGTCTCTTCAGTGACATGGTGGGTTCTGGTGAACTTTCTTCCTGGCTTGCAGGCAGCCATGTTCTGTGTTGTCTTGTGGGAGTGAGAGAAAGACATTTCTGTCTTCCTCTGTTTTTTGTTTTGTTTTGTTTTTCTAAGACAGAGTCTTATTAGCTGGCCCAGTTATCCTTTGGGCAAATTCTCACTACCTTGCCCAAGTTAGCCTTAAATTCCCTGAACCCAAAATACCCTCCTTAACAGCTGCGCCTGGAGATACACTACTGCATTTGAAAGTCCTCTTCTGAGGAGGCATCAGTCAGACTCCTCACTTCAGGAACCACACGCGGGGACTCATTTAACCTTAGTTATCTCCTAAAAGCCATATTTGCAGTCACATGGGGTGGTAAGAACTTGAACATGAGAAGGTATGTAATTCAGTCACAGATGTTAAACTAACCTTAAATTACTGAAATACATTCTACTTAGTCACAGAATATCATCTGAGAATGTGTTTTAGAATCCAGCATAATATTTGAGTATATAATTTTTAAGGGAAATTGGGGGTTTGAGAGATGCTTCTGTGACGAAAGTGATTATCATGTAAGCATAAGGAGTGGAGTTTGGGTCCTCAGAATCCACACAAAGTGCTGTGTAGGTGTGACAGTCCACCTGTAATGAGAGAGAGGATTCCCAGAGCATGTTGGCTGGTGAGATTAACCACACCAGTGAGCTCTGGGTTGGGAAGACCCCAACTCAGTAAACAAAGCAGAAAAGCGCCATCAAGGATGCTTTCTATTGTCAACCATGGACCTCTACATGCATATACATACACATGTCCACACACATGCAAACATGAATACACACATATGTGCCACATAAACATAAAAATGTTAAAAAAAAAAAAACACAGGTGGAAAAGGAAGGACCTTTTCTCCTCCTGTCCACAGACATGACCAATACTGACGTCAATACATACATCTATTGCATTCTAACCCTGCAGGAATTAGGGGTCTTCTGGAGCTTCTACTCAGCTTTGCTCTGGTGTTAAAAGGGCTTTCCTAGAGGGATAGCACTGCCTAAGAAACCCAGTCCCACACTACAGTTCTTGCTCAGGGTAGCCCATCCAGTGCTGCAAATGAGCGACCCAGCACATCTACTCTGCAGCCCACTCTATTGAGACACTCAACACACAGAAGACCCTCACTGTGACCACAAGGACCTTCTTCCCTCATCCCAGAGTCTTTCTCATTGCAAGAAGGAGTTTTTTTTTTAACTTTATTTATTTATTATTTATTTATTTGCCTTGGTGTTTGCCTGGAACTAGAACTAGAGACAGTTGTTAGCTGCCATGTGGGTGCTGGGAATCGAACCCGGGTCCTCTGGAAGAGCAGAGGGTGCTCTTAACCACTGAGCCATCTCTCCAGCCCTGCAAGAAGGAGTTTTGAAGATCAAAGATGATGTGGAATTTTCAACTTGGGGCTCATTATTATTCAACTGATTGAGACCTCATTGTGTTGGATGCTATAGTGTCCTTGGAACGGTTTAGTGTTTTGGCTTTTTTTTTTTTTTACTTTATTTATTTATTTATTTGCCTTGGTGTTTTTGCCTGGAACTGGAACTACAGACAGTTGTTAGCTGCCACGTGGGTGCTGGGAATCGAACCCGGGTCCTCTGGAAGAGCAGGCGGTGCTCTTAACCACTGAGCCATCTCTCCAGCCCTAGTGTTTTGGCTTAACTAACTCTGCTATCTTCTGTTGTGAGATGAAATATTTGCTTAACTATGTAAAGATGTGTTGAATTAGTCTGTGTTGAAGAATAATTGTTTAACTATATAAAAGTATGTTGCTATTTTACCTTGCCTGCCTAGGGCACTGGATTGGTCTAATAAAAATACTGATGGCTAATAGCTCGGCAGAGAAGGGACAGGTCAGGCTGACAGCAACAAGGGGAGGCAGCCTGCCAGGGGCCAGCCAGACACAGACAAAGCAGGAAAGCAAGATGGACAGTACGTAGATGAGGTAAACAAGCCTCGGGGCAGCACCCAGATTAGTAAAAATGGGTTAATTTAAGTTAAAACAAAAACTAGCTAGAAATAAGCCTGAACTAAGGCTGAGCATTCATAATTAATAAATCTCTGTATCATGATTTGGAGGTTGGCGGTTCAAGAAAGGCTGCTACAATCTTCAGCATTTTAAAATGCTGTATGTTTTAATATTGATTTATTTCTATTGTTTTGTGAATATCCAGACTTTCAATGATGCTAAAGACTGAGTCTTTGGCCTGGACCAAAGACTTGCCCAAACCAGCCACTTTGAAATTTAAGAGCCATGTCTTAGAGAAGAATACTTCTAATAGCTCACTTCAACATCTGACCCGAGTTCTTGATCTGTGTCTTAGCTTGCACTGTAGGAAGAAGGGTCCTGGTAGCTTTAGGAGTGAAGTGTAAAGAGAGAAGGCAGAAGGCGGCAGAGTCTGACCTCACCAGATGATGAACCTCTTCATTTCAAACAGCTATCTCCCACAGAATGGTAGCAGGAGAGAAAGACGGGGCAGGGCGTGGGGTGGGGGGAACAGGTGGGGGAGAAAGCTGTCTGGGACCTTTGAAAGACAAGGGAGAGGGATGAGGACATTGTCATAGCTTCCGGAGCTGTGCTCAGGCAGGTCAGACTCTGGGGACACAGGCTGTCTCAGCCAACCTTCCTTGGTGACTGACTGAGAAAGCTTGGGCAAGAGCAGCTGTAACATCGGCAATTCTGATTTTTTATAACCAAGGCAGTCTATCCGGCTCTACACTCAAATGCTAAAAAATTTAGAATCTGCCTGCTAGTTACTTCCTTGGTCTTTGTGCTACTTCTGCCTCCTCCTTGCCCGCTTCAGCACATCACTGAACTCCTTCCTCCCTCACGCTGAGCTACTCTGTCAGGTATTGGTCCAGAAGGAGTCTGATCAGGATGCAGGAGGTAGCCTGTGTCTGCTGCTGTCCAGCAACATTCAGTCATGCATGGTGGTGATGTGTCAGATTTTTGACTCCTATTAGCATGACTTTTCATACATATGTATTATTACACTTTGCACATATGCACTCTCTCCCATTGTCCTCCTACATCAGCTGCCTGTCTTGTTTTGGGGAGCAAATACCTGACAAGAGGCAACTTAAAGGAGGGGATATTGGGAGCTGGAGAGATGACTCTGTAGTTAAGAGCAATGGCTGCCCTTCCAGAGGACCTAGGTTCAAATCCCAGCACCCACATGGCCTCTCAGAATCTGTAACTCATTTCAGGGAAATCTGATGCTCTCTTCTGGCTTCCACAGGGACTGTACGCACATGGCACACACACACACACACACACACACACACACACACACACACACACACATAAGCAAAACAACCATTACATAAAATAAAAATAAAGAAAAAAATCTTTTTCTTTCAGGAGGAAGGGTTTATTGGGCTTATGGCTAAAGGATGTGATACACATGGTGGTTGTCAGCTCCAAGGCAATAAGACTGTGTTGTAGCAACAGTCACACACTACAGGAGACCAAGAAACTGGGCAAGAACAAGCAGGGCCTAGCTGTAAACATCCTCCCGCAGAGACCCACATCATCCAACCAGGCCCCACAATCTCCAAAACAGCACCACCACCTGGGGACCAAGTGTTTAAACACACAAGGGAAGCTTGACTGTTCCCTCTTAAACCATAAACACCTTCCCGACAGACCTCCCCCATCTCCTTTCAATCTCCAAATAGCATCCAATCTCTTTCTGTCTTTCAGATATCAAAAATATGGATCCTGAACACAAGAGGGAAAGTAGTAATTATCTTCCTGTATTACCTTCTATTGCCCCCACCCCTATCCATTCCCCCACAATCCTCCTGTAAGTTTATGTCATGTATATTGTCCCAGTTAGTTTTTGTCACCTTGACACACTCTATAGTGTTCAGGAAGAAGGAGCCTCAATTGAGAAAATAACCCACCAGACTGGCGTGTGGCCAGCCTGTGGTGCACTTTTATTGATTGATTATTGCTCACTGGGGGCAGTACCATCCCTGAGCAAGTGGTCCTGGATGCTATGAGAAAGCAGGATGAGCAGAAGTCTTAGTCAGTGTTTTCATTGCTGTGAAGAGGCACCATAACCACGGCAATTCTTATAAGAAAACAAACATTTAATTGAGGGTGACTTGCTTATAGTTTCAGAGGGTCAGTCCATTATGACCATGAAGAGGAGCATGGCAGATGCAGGCAGACAGGCTGGAGCTGACAATGCTACATCTTGCAGGCAACAGGAGGTCAACTGAACATCTCACTGAGGGAAGCTTGAGCAAAGGACACCTCAAATACTGTCCCCACAGTGACACACTTTCTCCAACAAGACCACACCTCCTATTAGTGCCACTCCCTGTGAGGGCAACATCACTACAGCAAGCTACAGGAAAAAGCCAGTAAGCATTGCTCCTCCATTACCTCTGCTCTGGTTCCTGCCTTGAGCTCCAGTCCTGACTTGTCTTCATGATGGACTATAATCTGCAAGGCGAAATAAACTCTTTTTTTCCCCCAAGTTGCTTTTAGTAATGGTGCTATCCATGCATTAGAAACCCAAGACATATATGTAGGTGTGTATATGTGCCTCTGTGTGTGTGTGTGCTTAAGCAGGAGAGAGAAAATATAATACTTATTTTCTGGTTTTAACATGATAATCTCCAGTTCCAGCCATTATCTTGCAAATGACATAATTTCATTCTTTTTTATGGCTGAATAAAACTCATGATATCTTTATACCATGTTTTCTTAATTCGCTCACACATTATTGTATCATATTTTCAAAGGATACTGTGATCTCAAGTCGGTGGCTTTGTAAGCTAGATTATTAGTCTCTGTCACCATGCATGTATGGGAAGAAACTGACAGAATGTGTTCCCTGGGGATGACACTTCCTGCCCTCGCTGACATCCATGTCAGTAAGTTCAAACCTGTTGGGTTGACTATTGGAATGAATAATCATGTCAACATATGTCACGAAGAAATTTTAGAGTAATTGAATCAATAGTGTTTATTGCAATAGATGCTGCTTATTAACACTGTTTGAGAGTTATGGCAGCTATTAATTTGCACAAGAAAAATGAAAGCATCCTTTTAACAAAAAGAAGAAACAGGGACCTTGCAAAAGCAGCAAAACTATGGTGTTGTGGGACCCTCTCCATCATCCTGGAGGCCAGAGAATGCAGCCAGACATCACCATGAGGTTATTAAGGGATAGAATTAGCACTAAGAGCAAGAAGAGGCCAATGGATAGATTTGCCTCCAGGGAAGCATTATGTCTGCCATCAGTTGGTCAATGCTATTCATGGGGCTTTAATGCTATTAATGAGACTTCAAATTTGGGCTCTGGGGCCCTATGTTTGACCTTGTCACATTTTTTATTTTTACAAAAACTGATGGTTATTTTATTTTCCAATAAAACAAATCAAGGAATAACAGAGAAAGTGGCAGACAACATAACCAAGATTTAGAACTCTTTTGGGGGTTAGAAATGTTCAGTTACAATGTAAGAGGTGAATCTGCACAGCATAAAAGTCAGAGTTTATACCAACACCCCAAATCACTTAAAAAACATGAGTTGGGGGGCTGGAGAGATGGCTCAGCAGTTAAGAGCACCGTCTGCTCTTCCAGAGGACCTGGGTTCGATTCCCAGCACCCACATGGCAGCTAACAACTGTCTGTAGTTCCAGTTCCAGGCAAACACCAAGGCAAATAAATAAATAAATAAAGTTGAAAAAAAAAACAACAATAAACATGAGTTGGGGTTAGGCCTGAAAGGATTCTTATGGAGAAAACAATGGCTGTCTCAGCCAATGTGAGGCTCAATGTCAGTCAAAAGTTTGATGTGACAGATAATGAGTCCACCCCAGGTCTGCATTAATCCTTTCAGGATACAGGAAGTCTGGGCTGCACTGGCTTCCCATGGACCACCACGTCTGGATGTTCTGCTTCATGGCATCTCAGTGGCTTCCGTATCTCATGTCCTCCCCTTCCTCTCTTTCCTCCCTAACTAGTACCATCACCTTGTGTACTAGGACCATTTTTGTATCCCTAAAGCTCCAACCCTTAGTGAAGGCAAAAACCTTGAATCCAAAGCACACTCTCCTCTATTCATCTTTCTCTCCATGCTTTCCGCCAAAGCTGAGGACTTACCATTTGTGTCCTCCAGTTCCTCAGAGGAGACCGTCTCCGTCCAGTCCTCTAGCTGTGTCTGTTCAAGGCTCTGATTCTTTTTCCACCATCCTCATCACCTCATCCCTGTACACCCCACCCCCAAAGCTCCGTGATTGCTTTTGTTGTCACTTAGAATGATTTTTTGTGTACTGAGGATTGAACCAGGGCTTGTGGATGCCAGCTAGCCAAGCTCTCTATCACTCAGCTATATCCCCAGGCCTCATATGCTTTTAAATCAGGCCTAGCTTGCAAATCTTAGCATCAGCGGGTAGAGCTCTGTGTTAAAATGATATGGGCATAGTGTCCTAAGAATGCTCTTATCAGGTGTCTACTCTTCTTCCCCCCTCACTAGGAGTTTAGACAGGAATCCATTTGCAAACAATAATAGTAAAACAGATATAAAGTACTATTATTAAATTTAATCCAGTATTCTAGATCCATAAAGTTTGCTACTATCTTAACTCACTGAAAATATTAAACAAGACTTTCCTCATGCTTACCCCCAGAGCAGAACAGGCAGTGGGTGTAAATGGAGGGTCTGCTTTCAGATAGACATCTGAGGCAAAACAGCTAACAAGCCTGCTACAGGCTTCCACATTGTGTAGAATTACAGTCAGTTCTGGGTATGAGAAAAGCAGAACACAATTAGATGACTGAGTGACAAGCTCAGAGTTTGAGGCTCCAAGAATACAAGGAGCAGCTGTAGCAATCAGTACCTCGGAGGAAAGGTCATCCAAGGCTGCCTAGTATCAGACACAGAACACAGAAGGAGTCATCACAAATGGGTGAGGATGTAATACATGGCCAGATGCAGCCGAACTGAAGCCGGACAACCACAGTAACAACTAACCCTATACTCACGTGCACGGTGTCCAACTTCTGACGGTGCAAAGGGATGCTGCCATCTGCAAATGTGTTGAGCTACAGTCAAGTTATCCTGGGACACAGGTGCCCCATGGACCACAGCTTGAACACAACTGCTATGGGAAGACTATGATGGTGCAGAAAGAGAAGTATGGAGACAGGGCATAGAATGCTCTATTCCCATTTAGAAACTCTTGGAAGACAGAGATATTGTTTTCTACATTTATAAATTATCTGTTTGTGTATGCACGTGTGTGTGTGTGTGTGTGTGTGTGTGTGTGTGTGTGTGTGTGTGTGTCCATGATGTGCATATGGAGATCAAAGGACAAACTGTGGTCAATTCTTTCCTTCTACCACAAAAACCCTAAGAATCCAACTCAGGTCAGCTGGCTTGGTGGCTAGTATCTTTATGCACTGAGTCATTTTGCTGGCCTTTCATTATCTGCTTTTAGTACTGATTTGAGCAGGCAGTATGTGTACATATTACACAGTGGTGTGGACAAGTTTGAGTCAGCCCAGGATGTGATACCTAGATTGTAGAAGCGTTTGGAAATGTATGCTATGAGCAGTCTTGCAGGATTTGGGTCATTTCTGGAAATTAGAAAAGCAAAACATGAGCTGAGAATGGGGGTGGGGTGCAGGCTCAGAGGCTCAGCCTCTAACAACAGCTGTCAGCGCCTCGGAGAAAGGAGACCTTCGGAGGCTGCCTGAGCTCAGGGCAGCGCAACCCAGATCCCAGCTTCGAGTTTGGGAATTAGTCTTAAGAGCTCACAGATGCAAGTCTAGGAAAAGCTGACTTCATGTGGGATTTGAGACAGAGATAAGGGCTGGCAGGGCAAAACATTTAAACGTCGATTTATGTTTTAAAAATCTCATTAAAAAAAGACAAAAGCAGTCCCAGATCTCTTCCGAGTCTGCCTGCAGACACTGTAGATCAGAGGCTCTGCCCACGCTGCCGCTCGGATGCCACGTTACCTTTACTTCTTCAGAGTCAGGCCTTGGGAATGCTGGGGTCTGGCAGGGTTATGCTCTGAAATCATTTATAACCAGGCTGAAATGAATCCAAATAAATATATTTTTTTCCTCTGAAAGCTCAAAGTTTCCTGATTTGAAGCTGGTAGCTAACTTCATTTATAAGGATGTAACTGGCATTTGAAAGGCTGTTTCTGCGCTAGGTACCGGTTAAAGGTTAGACTGCTGATTTTCATTTTCTTCGATCAAACGATCTGTTGCAAAATTAGCAAATCCGAAATAGTTGGGGACAAGTGACAGCCTCTATAAGTTTTGGTACATGAACTAATAAAAATCACATTCTGAAGCCAAAGAGAATGACATGTATTTATAATTTTACAACCGGCTGAGTGCTATTTTAATTAATGTGGTGAACTTGTGAATTCGGTCATTTAATTATAGAGAAAATAACTGCATTTGGTTTATTGCCTATTTAGTGCGATTAAAATTTACTGGAGGAAAAAAATCATGCATGAGCAGTATTTTAACATTTTTCTAAATGCCTGGGTGACATTTGGTGCACAAAAATGAACTCTTATTTTCTACCTCATGTTGAATTATATTTTGTGATCATAGGCTGAGCTAGATTTGCTCTGAAGCAGCGTGCAGTACATCAGCTGCTGGTGCTATAATTCTCCAGAATAAAAATGATGGTAAGATTGTTTATTAACCCAAGCCCTTCAGAAGAAATCATTTGCTACAACTTTATTTCATTCTAACGCTTTCTCTGTCATAAGCATGCTAGTGGTTCTCTTAGTATTTCATATTAATATGCCCAGGCAAGCTTACACAACACTACTGACTGTTTGCCAGAGGCTTGGCTGGCATGGGGAAGTCAATTCAAACACATATTGTGTGTGAATGCTGTATGTATGCGTGTGTGTGTGTGTGTGTGTGTGTGTGTGTGTGTGTGTGTGTGTAAAACTTTGTTGGAGGAAGTGCATCACTAGGGCCAGATTCTAGTTTATCTAGTGGTGGATAAAAATGTGATCATTTTTATTCAGTTTCCTGCTCTAGTCACCAGGCTATCCCTGCCACGATCGATACAATCCCTCTGGAACCATGAGTCAGAATAACTAATTTTTATGTCAAGGTATTTTATCACAGCAGCAGAAAGTAACTAATACAAGACATTTCTATCCCTGGCACCCACGTAGTAAAAAGTAAGAAATAACTCCAGCATTGTGTCCTATGACCTCTACATATAACACACACACACACACACACACACACACACACACACACACACACACACACATACATTCAAATAAAAAAATAGAAAACCTAAATAAAAATAACTTGGCCTGGGCCAATAGAAATCAACCCCCAGGCACTATTATGGTAAGCGAGCACAGGATAGGGAAATGGAAGGAAGAGATATTTGCTTTATGTGCTGGGGAGAGAGGTGGATCTGAAGAGGTGAGGGCAGTGAAGAAAGGGCTGATGTTGGTGACCTTCTTGCTACCTGAGGCCTGGGCTGTTGCCAAGGGTCATGTCTTGGTCTGTGACCTTGACTCAGCAGTGCTGGTCTATATTGATGTCTGTGGCTCCTGTTATCATAGAGGGCCCTCCAGAGAGGCCTGGAGTTTGGGCCACCACCTGTGACCATGTTAGTATCCCCAATAGGTGCCATGCAGATCTAAGTGGCCTGGGCTACTATCAGGACCATGGTGACATCTGGGCCTGGACTGCTGCTGAGGGCCATGTCTGGGTCCATGGCCCTGCTGCAGCTGGGGTCTGTGTTGACATCCATGGCTCCTGTTGCCACTAAGGGCCTGTATTGTGGATCAATGCCTGAGGCAAGGTCATACATCTTTGAGTATGTAGCTGCTGCTGCACCACACAAATCTAGGTGACCTGTGCTGCCACCTGGGGCCATGGTGATATTGGAACCTGAACTTCAACCAAGGGCCATATCTGGGCCCATGGCCCTGCTGCAGCCTGGCTTTGTGTTAATGTCTGTGGCTCCTGCTACTATCAAAGGCCAAACAGATGTTGGGGAGCTGGGCTGACACATGAAGACATATAGGTGTTCAGGGGTTACACTGTCACTGGGGCCATGCTCATCTGGGTGACCTGAACCACCAAATGGGCTATGATGACATCTGGGCCTAGGCTGCTATCAAAGATCACGTCTGGGTCTGTGGGTGTTGATGTCTGAAGGCAGTAAGGATGGGGTTACACAGGGTTGGCCCAGCCTGGACTACTGCCAAGGGTCATGTCTGGGTCCATGGCCCTTCTGCAATCTCAGTCTATGCAGATGTCCAAAGGCAGTGAGGATAGGGTTACACAGAGTTGGTCGCAGCCTCTGTCCCTCACCACCAGCAGCACTCGGGAGAGCAGGCTCTGCACCTTGCCTGAGCATCACAGTAGAGCTGACCTTATTGGTGGGGTACAGATGAGCTAGATCTGAAGGCGTGAGAGTGGGAGAGTTGGCCCTACGATCTCTCACATGGTAGTGTAGGCAAGGGAGGCCCCTCACCCCTCGCCCATCGCCACCTTCTGCAGGTGAGAAGCTGGTCCTGAGGTTACAAGAGTGGAAGAGTGGATTCTGTTCCTCACTCAGGAGAACAGGCCCTGCACCTCACCTGGGCAGCAAACTAGAACTGACCCTATTGACAGGAGTGCATGTGGAGATGTGTGGGAGAGCTGGTGCCATTCCCCATCTGCCATATGGTAGAGTGGGTAAAAGAGAAATGTCCTTCTCCCTCCCCATCCCTCAACCCCTGTGATGGGTAGGAGAGCTGGCCCTGAGGTCATGAGAATTGGAGTAGCTGGCCCTGGCCCTCACTGGCTGCAATACTAGGGAGAACAGGTCCTATACCTTGCTTGGGCAGCATTCGAGAGCCGATCCTATTAGTGGGAGGGCAGGTGAGCTGGACCCAAGGGAGTGAGAGCAGAAATGTCCTCACTCCTTGCTGTCCGCTGCACTAGGTGAGCTAGCAGGGGCAGTACTGGAGAGCTCATCTAAGTAGTGACCATGAGAGAAAGCTGGAGGACTGATCAACCCAGGTACCACCCTGCCTCAGAACCAGGGCTGTGAGCAGACTTGCCTCAATATCCGCCTCATCTGTGAACTTCTGGGGCATGTGAAGAGGCCAAATCTGGAGACCCACAACTGCAGGATCTCCATGACACAAAACAACAGCAGGATATCCAAAAGGAGTCCCAGTGAGGCCCAGCATTGATCGTGTAGCAGAAACCAGAGGCCTCGAGCCCGACTAATAACTCTGCAACAAACACAAGTGAAGATGTATAGACTAAAGCGTGTACTGTGTGACTCACTGGGCCACACTACAGCTTCCACACCAAGATTTGCTTTATGTTTTTGTTTTGTTTGCTTCTGTGTTTGTTTTTCTTTTAAATTTTATTTTATTAGTGGGAAGAGGTTTTAAGGGCAAAGGGCGAGTATGAAGGAACAGGGAGATGATGGGATCAGAATGCATGATGTGAAATCCACGAAGAATCAGTAAAAAGTTAAAAAATAAAAAGAAGGAAAGCTGTGAGCTCAGCATTTAAAACATGAGCCTGTGAGGAGACAGTTCACGTGCAGCCATGACCAGCCTGTATATACACAGAGAAGTCCAACCCCATGGTGGACAGAGACAGGAGAAGGTCTGTTCAGCTGCCTCTTCTTTGAGTTCAAATCTCCCTTTCAGATGCTTCTCTGAGGAGATGCTCTACCCCCCCTTCTCCCTCCCTCCCTCCCTCCCTCCCTCCCACTCTCTTACCCCCACATCTAGGCTGCACTTTTGGCTTGTGTGACTTCAGTACCCAAGGCAGGACCCCCACTCCTACCCCACCCGCTACCCCTGACCTCTTCTTTAACATCGTGTCCATGGTGCAGTGTGCCTGGGCAACCCATCAGGCTCACATAGCTTTCTGCAGATTTAACTAGCAAAGCTGTACTGAGCCTATTTGCTTAGAAGATTTTTGCTGTCGATTGGGGTGGCAGGGCGGAGCTGACCCACTTCAAAGAGTCATAACAGACAGTAATAACTCCTGGTTATTATTTTATTCCTTGAAGGGCTTATAGACCAGGAGTTAACTCTGCTTTCTGGCCAGGTGCGTTTAGCTTAAATCACCATCAACTAGCTCCAGGTCATTGTCTCCTGAGGACAGTTGGGTTTCTTCAGATACTTCTATATCCAAAACTTTCAGTGATGTTGGAGGAGAAAAATGGAGAGCACATCTTATTCTCTTTTTATGAATGCTGTGTGGTTGTTTCCTTTTGACAGTTTTTAAATGGACTCAAACTTAACCAAGTTCTAGATGGTTTTCTCTCCCTTGGCTGGCTACAAGACCGCCCCACTGTCAATGCTGAGGACAGCTTTTATCAGAAATTGCCAATGTTGGGACAGAAAGAGCAAGATGACTGGAAAACATTTCTACTGGCTTCACAGGAAGCCAGTGGGTCCCAGTGGGATGCTGGGCTAGCTCCCTGTCAGGCACTGAAGAGCACATGCTTTCTTTAAGGTGTTTAATTTATATTTTATGTTTACTAATCTCAGGGAACTTTCAAAGTTCAATGGACCTTTTTGTTCTTTCTATTCTCAAAGCAGCAAAGAGCCAACCTAAGTGAGAAAGCTGTGGGCAGGCATAACCACATGCACAAAGCCCTGGGTTCCACCCTGACACTGCCCAAGAACTTGGCATTGACATTCAGAAGGTGGAAGTTTAAGGGTCAACCTCAAACCTTGCCAGTGTTTGTTTATACTGGTAAAATGCCGGCTCTTGCTATCATGGCCAATGGATGTACAGAGAACAATTCTTCATTAAAGCCATCTGCCGCCTGTCTGGGGAGCAGTGTTGATCTCATCCAGGCCTCGCTCCAGTTACATGACTGGTGCCTTGCCCTGTGGCTCTCATCAATCCATGATCTTCTCCTCCTCCACAGTTGACCAGAACTCAGGATTCTGGGACTGCCCTCTGCCTGCAGTGCCACTTTGAAGGGTGTGGAGCCTGATCTGTGTTTCTTCTCAATATTGTGAGGGGATTCTCAGGCACAGATTGTCTTTTAGACACATACACTTTCAGTGACAGAAGACTGCTACAGTGTGTGTGTGTGTGTGTGTGTGTGTGTGTGTGAGGGGAGACTTCCATGACATTCTTCGTGATGGTATGGTATGGAGCACTAGCTGAGCCCTGTTTACTCCCCTCTCTCCAGAGCATCCCGGAGACACCCCTTACCAAACAGCTGAGAGACACTGCCTGGGTCAAGGCCTCGAAGGCAGAGTTATTTCCCGAGGCCGGACTGGAGTCCTACGGAGATGACACCCTCCCCCACTTCTCCATAGGACCCAAGGAAAGTCCCTGTGGATTTGTTTTGGGGGGGGTGTGGAGAGTGGGAAACAGACTCAGATTTTTTTCCCTGTCACTTCTTTTTTAGAGCAAAGGATGCACCATTTATTATTTGAGAAAGTTTTATCAAAAGGAAGTTATTATAAGAAACAATAAAACCATCCAGAATGGAGTCTGTGAGAATGCTGAGACCAGGTAATGAAACCTAGCAGTCGCTTCTGCATTTTGAGAGAAAGAGAAAAAAATCCCACAGTGGCTGTCATCCTCGGCAGAGAAGATGTTTTATAATTAGCTCACACTCTCTGACAGAAGGAATGAAGAACAGGGATATCTCAATTCCGCCTTCAGAGCATCAGAAGGCACCTCGGTAACACGGAGGAGCCCCCTCCACGAGCACCTGCCGCTTCTCATGCGGAGATTTTCTCCTGCCGATGACTCTCCCATCACCAGAAACCTGGCCAAGTTTCCTCCTTCAAATGTAATATTTCTGTTATTACTTTTTGAGAAAGTATAATAACTATGGTGTCTAACAATAGCAAGTATGGAAACACACAGGACACGGATGAAAGGCTGCAGGATTTGCTCAATGTCATGAACAAGCGGGACTCCGGGGTGACAGGACTGCTCTACCTTATTACCACGAGCTGTTCTTTTCCTTGCTGCCCCATGCCACACGTGCTCCCCCAGGAATCCCAGCGCCTGCTGGTTTCCATAACATCTACCTGTCAAGACTGGTTTGGGGCAGCTGTGTGTTTTTAGGATTCAACTTTTCCCTACTGACTAACAGGCAGGGTTTGTAGCATGGCTCCCAAAAGATGGTAGCATCATCTGGGCCACAGTGTCCTTGTTACCTCCTTGTGCTGAGGTTCACTGTCTGGGGCAGGAGACAGTCCCTAAGTGTCCTCACTGCTGTTGCTAATAACTTACTAATGGGTCATTTCTGAAATCATAATACATAGAGATATTTAAGATTAAAGAAGGGAGCCATGGGTCTCTTGTTTTTGAAACAGTCATGGAGAGGCAGACAGGATTCTCTCTTTTATCCAGGCTGCTTTCTTTACAAGGCACTCAGTAGGAAACAATGTTTGATGGGAGAATTTGATGCAGGGCATTGGTTGGATGGGAGAACAGAGCATATAAGCAAGGCTCAAGGAGAAAGGCAGGCTTCAGCAGGTAGCTGCATTCCAGGGCCCATGAGAGAAGAGCAGCAGAAGACACAGCCGGGAACCTAAATCGCAGATACGGAAGCAGGTGGATGGCCTGGTAGAGAGCTGGGACGCTCTGGGAAGGGCAGAGCCATGACAGACAGCCCCTGCTGGTCCAAAAGGCAGAGCCTGAAGAATGAGTCACCAGGCATTTCCTTTCTCCCTCTGGTTTTCTACTAGGTTCCCATTGGCCATGCCCCCTAGAAATATCAGGGATAAGATCCTGTGGCCAAAAGAGGCCCCAAAAGGGATGGAGTAAATTGAAGACACACTTAGTATGTACTCAGGAAGACTAAGACCAAGAAGTGACAGGTCCACCCATTACAAACCGGGTCTTGGCTCCCTTGTCCCAAGAAACAGGGTGTCTTAGGGTTTCTATTGCTGTGAAGAGACACAATGACCACAGCAGCACTTATAAAGGGGACATTTAATTGGGGTGGCTTGCTTACAGTTACAGAAGTTCAGTTCACTATTATCATGGCAGGGAGCATACAGTGTGCAGGCAGACATGGTGCTGGAGAAGTAGCTGAGAGTGATACATCTTACAGGCAACAGGGAGCTGACTGAGACACTGCAGTATCCTAAACATAGGAAACCTCAAAGCCCACCCCTACAGTGACATACTTCCTCTAACAAGGCCATACTCATTCCAATAAAAGCACACTTCCTAATAGTGACATTCCCTATGAGTTTATGAGGGCTGATTACATTCAAACTACCACATAGGGTCAAAATGTGATTAGTTGTGGAGATAAAAAAAAAAAGTCCCAATAAGCATTTGGAACTCCAAGGGCTAAGAAGGCACACTGTAGGTGTGCTTAGGGGTGGTTCCCAGTGATGGGTTCCCATTGGAGTTGTCTGAGAAGGTAGCGGAAATCTAAATCCTCATATTCCAATAGGAAACCTGGGCTGGATGTGGTCTGTGATAAAGTTAAGAGAAAGAAATTAGACTGAGGCCTCCAGTTGTATAAAGGAATTTAAAAACTATATGACATGTTGTATTAGACAAATCTCATGCTTTTGAACTGCTAATGCTTTGTAGTAGAATAAAATTGTCATTGCATCTCCTAAGGCTGAGGTGGGTAGGTTGATGTGCCACTGTGAGCTGAGACAGCCTCCTGAGACTAGCCAAGCCTGGTCTAGAAGTTCAAGGCCACATTCCCATCCTGGCCCATGACAGTTTTCTTCTTTCTTCTGTCCCGGAGTTGCTATGGGGGTCATATGAGACAATAAAGCACCCAGTTATCAGCCTGGCTTCCCCAAAGTGCTTAAATAACGTGACTGACCTGATGGGGCAGAGAATACTCTCATGACCTGGAGCAGGGTCAAGCATCTCCAAAGGCCCTCCGGGGCCTCCTTCCCAGGCTAAGCCAAGGAGGCCATGCAGTTAGTAAATGGCTTCCTCTCACCTGTTTTTACAGCTGGACAAGAAAGCTGCCCAGAGCATATCAAGATCAAAGGTGGCAAATTGCTTTCTCAGATTGTGGGTCTTTATCCCAAGGAAAGCTCCACAAATTACAAGTCAAGACCGTTCAAAAGCAAAAGGAGATCAGAAGAAAAATGCATTGGCTGGCAATATTTATAGCCTTCAGAGGTAGCGATGGGAGTCCTGAGGGACCTTGTGTATTCTGCTCAGTTCAGAGCACGTGGTGAGAATACTGTGTATTGTTATGTGAGGCGGGGAGAGAAAGATCCCCCCTCCCCTCTGAGGACAAGGAGAGCTACTGTGCTTTCCCCACTACCTGAAAGGCTGTGGAGGAGCCAGATCCCTGACAGCTGTGGAGCTGCTGGAAGAGGTGAGAGAATCATGAAGGGGCCTGCAGAAGTGGGGAGACCCCTCTAATCATCATGGGCCCTCTCTACCGACTGTGTGAGCACCTCCTTAAGCCAAGGTGATAGTGACAGGCAGAGGCAGCTGAGCGAGTGTGTCAACTGTGTTATGATAGGGAAAGGGGGCAGGGTAGTGTCACACAGGAGGTTCGGACTCACAGGAGGAGGATGGGTGAGAGGAAGCTGGAGATAATCAATGACAATGAAAGGGATCATGGGGAAACCAGGATCCCTTCTTGGGGAGGTCTTAGTCTCATCAATAACAGAATTTAAAATAAAGTTGGGAACTCTTCTGATTTAATAAAGTGGCAATGGTATGGTAGGTTGCCCCTCCCAGATCCATGACTTCACCAGGTCATAAGTGGGTAGTAGACTAGCTTTCTTGTTCCAGGCTTCATTTCCATCTGTTGAGGGAGCCTGAAGCCCAACTAGAGAGCTGTTGGTTATGACCAAGATATGTACGCTACTACTGTGGACATCTCAGAAGAGGAAGCAGAAGGATTGTAAGAGCCAGACAAACAGAGGTCTGCCCTGAAAGTCCCTCTTTTAGAAATGTCAGAGAACTTATACCCAGCAATTCTCAAAAACATGGCTGCCTAGACAAGACCCAAACAATGTCAGTATAGAGCTGGGAAATCTGAAGGAGCTCAACTTTGTCTGGGAGATAAGGAACTACAGACAAGTAAAGGGATGCTGAGAATAGGGGAAAGCATCCATAGCGGTCATATGATGCAAACTGAGCAGGCTGCATTTCTATAGTAAGGAAGTGTGTGTGTGTGTGTGTGTGTATGTGTGTCTGTGTGTATGTATGTGCGCGCGCACGAGTTCAGGAGGCAAAATTTGCCTTAAGCCATTCAAAAGTAAATGACCTTCAGCAAATTTGAGAAAGTGGAGTGGGGGGGACATGGAAAGGATTGGAAGAAGGAAAGAGAAGAGGGAAAATGGTATAATTGTATTTTAATTTTTAAAAACTAAAATAATTGGAACTGAAGAGATGGCTCAGAGGTTGAAACCACTGTCTGCTCTTCCAGAAGTCCTGAGTTCAATTCCCAGAAACCACATGGTGGCTCACAACCATCTGTAATGAGATCTCATTTCTTCTGGCCTGTTGGCAAACATTCAGGCAGAACCAACCATATGCAAAATAAATTAAAAATATTTCTTTAAAAATAAAAATAAAATAATTGAAGAATAGACTCAAAGGAAGCTCAATAACAGTTATTTTAGAATTTAAAACCAAACAACAATAGAAAACCAGGATAGGCCTGCTGCAAATCTCAGCAGCTGCCTAGGGGGAGAAATGGGCAAGAGAAGGAGAAGCTGTTAGAATTAGCATCATGGAGGTCAAGCATATATTTGCGGGCAGCCACATGATGGGAAGGGAGCTTTAGAGAAAGAGCAAAGAAGCCCGAAGTTACAGAAAAAGCATCCTTAGCTCAGAGGTTAGAGCACTTGCTACTCTTGCAGAGGACCTGAGTTTGATTCCCACATCACAACACATAATTCCAGTTACAGGGATCTGACAATGTTTTCTGGCCTCCAGGGGAACCAGTTGTAAGGATTCCTGATACTCCATGTGGTGAACCCAACATGGCACTGGGTGAAACAAAAATTCCTGGTATGTAGCAGCCACATGGTGAAGTCAGCATGGCTCCACTTACAGAGGGCATGCCCCCAGGCATGGCTATGTAAACCCATGCCCACCCTCTCTCTTAAAAGGAGACATCATGTTGCAGTATGTCTCTCCTTCTGTCTTTTGCTTCTCTGCTTCTGTGCTTGCCTGGAAACTCTCCTGAAAAAACTCTCATGTGACCCTGGTAGTGTGTGTGTCTATTCTCACACGCAAAACCAACACCAGTCATGTGAAAAATATACAAAATATATACAGGCAAAACAGTCTATATCTATAAAATAATAATAATAACAACAGCAACAATAATAATAATAAAAGTATACTAAGGTAGTTCTTTCTAGCCAGCAACTGAAAGTGTTATCAGTCTGGGGTCATTCAGAGATTCATCAGTCAACCATGAATAAATGTTAATAAATAAGAGAATTTATTAAATACTGATTGTAATGCCAGAAGCTTGACCCCCCCCCCCAGAGAGACCACTGGAGACAGAGATGTCTGAAAAGCAATAGCAAGGTTTATTGTAAATGTGATACAAGCCAGGCATGGAGCTTGTTCCCCACACCCGCACTCAATGTAGTGAGGCAAGGAAGAGCTGCCCACCCTAAAATACACAAGCTTTTTTAAAGGCAAAAACCACAAGGCAGGGTTACTTGGGGACAAGGGTGCAAGTGTGCTGCTGATTGGCCTGTGCTTAGGCACTTCTTATAGTTTAACATTCCTGGACCCCACCTGGGTGGGGTGGCCACTTTACTGCCTTAGGGTTGGATCATCCTAGTGTCCTTAGATAGTGCTTAGCTTATTCTTTCTTGGAACTGGGCAAGCCTCTGCCAGGAATGTGAAATTTTACCCTTATAATACAAAATGGCTACTAGAATACAAAATGGGGTTCGTTGAGCTAAGTTTACTCTCTTCACTGGTCAGGTCTATGGATACTGGCTAGGTCAATACCTGAGACTCATGCTCTGAGTATGACCCTGAATACATTAGTCATGGGCTTATAAAGTCAAAGTGCACAGGTTACATATTTCCTGCCTTCATCCAATTGGTGGCAAGCATATACCCTGATGTATTTCCTGCCTACATTCTTCTCATCTGTGTGATCAAGCACATATCCTGTAGGACAACCATGCTTGTTTAGAAAAGTAAAAACACATGGCTTGTTATCTCACACAAACAACAGTCCCCAGAATTCCAGAAAATTGTCTGTTCTTGGGCAAGTGGAACTTACAGGTTAAAGGTATTTTTGTATTATAGATTTTTTAAGCACCGTAATTTAAACTTAATACATAAAATTAGTCATCACATATCACCCCACCCCACTCCACTTCTGCTTGAGTTCTATCCTGAGTCAAATCCTTAACTCTGTGATGGTACCTGTTCGTACTGGGATCTCTAATGGCTGGTTTTGTGTGTCAACATGATAAAAGCTAGAGTCATCACAAAGGATGGAGCCTCAGAATGCCTCTATGAGATCTAGCTGTAAGATATTTTCTCATTTAGTGATTAGTGGGTGGGAACCCAGCCTATGGTGGGTGATGTCATAGCTGGGCTGCTGGTCCTGAGTTCTATAAGAAAGCAGGCTGAGCAAGCCAGGACAAGCAAGCCAGTAAGCAGCACTCCTCCATGGCCTCTGCATAAGCTCCTGTCTCCAGGTTCTTTCCCTGTCTGAGTTACTGTCCTGACCTCCTTTAGTGATGAACAGCAATGCAGAAATATAAACAGGCAAACACACTATCTATGTAAGCCAAACAAACCCTTTCCTCCCCAACTAGCTTTGGTCATGGTGCTTTGTCACAGCAATAGCAACCCTGACTAGGACAGGATCTAAGAATGACCAGTATAGCAGCAACCAGATGAGAATTTATGTATCTAGTTAAGACATTAATAACACAGAGGTCAATAGTAATGAACAGAAACAGAAGAGTCAAAGACTGCTATCAGAGTTCCTATCCAGGAGGGGCCCCAAAATAATAATGAAATCCAGCCATTTATTTCATCTTGGGCCTCCTTTTAGCAATTCTTCTTCTTCTTTTTTTTTTTTAAATACAGCCAAATTGTCTCTTATGGTTTCTTGTGATTTGCATAGAAACAAGAATTTTTCTTAAAACTACACAATAACCTTCTTGTTTTACATAGAGCAGGTTGAGTGCCCTATCTTATTGTAGAACTATTTCAGTTAATGAATCTACCTGTTGATAGCTCTGGGTCATTTGGTTTTAACAGTTACCTTTCCTGTTATTCCAATAGGTACTGTAGGTAGCCATTTTGTCATCTTTGCCCTGGAGTTTCCTTTGGACCTGACATTCCAGCCTTTGTTGAGGATAAGGAGTGATGTACTTTCTTTTGTAACTACTTCCTGCTAAAACAAGGACATTATTGTCAGGGCCCAGGAAGGCTAGAGGCCAGAAGGGGATTCAGATAATGGAGTATCCACCAGAAACATCATTGCTGATCCAGCTGAAGGGACAGGGAGCAATCACATTGGCTGGACTGCTCCACACATCAGCTTCCAGCAAGTCCAGGGCTCACAGTCCTTTGGAGCAGTTTGCAGTCCGAGGCTGATTTCTGGTAGTATCTGTCATCCAAGTGAAAATCTGCTGGAACATGTATAGACTAGGAACAGAAGTTAAAGGTAAGAGACTTAAAGGAAAGTCTTTATTTGGAACTTCCCCCTTAGTAACAGGCAGCAGGAAGGGAAGCTTAGGCTGTTGACTGACATTCCAGGAACACTTATCTGGAGTCCATTTGACCTGTGACAGGTGGATTCATGTTGTAACATGAAATCTTTAGTTTACAAAAAATGGAAATCTTAGATGTATTTATCAGCACTACCATTATAATCTGTACTGAAATCAACATTGTAGAAAAATCAGCTAACTGGTGCCTATAAAACAGTTGGAATAGATTCACAACTTTGAATAATAGTAAAACCTATGGCTTTGGGTTAAAAAGAATTTATTCAGAAGGCTGAAGATTGTGTGGTGTGTGTGTGTGTGTGTGTGTGTGTGTGTGTGTGTGTGTGTGTATTCAAAATAAAACTTTAAATCATAAATACAATGTTGGTAGATTTGTCTGTCCCACCTGCTAGTTCCCAAATAACCACATGGAGACTTATTTCACTGAAAGCTTAGTCAATAGCTTATACTTTTTTCTAACTAGTTCTTCTAACTTAAACTAACCCATATTTTTTAATCTATGTTCTTTTATGTGGCTTGATTACCTTTACTTTGTAAAGCCCATGCTGCTTGCTGTGTCCCTGGCATCTTCTCATGACTCACCCTTCTTCTTTCCAGCATCCTCTGTGCCTGGAAATCCTGCATAGCTATTGGCCTCCAGCTCCTTATTAAATCAAAATGAGTGACACTTCTTCACAGTGTATGAAAAGATTATTTTACAACAGTACAGTCCATAGGGAAACTGGCAATTTCACTTTCCTGGTCTTTTCATAGTACACCTTCACAGTTTCTGATCTGACTCAGTTTATCAAAATAGCTAAAATCTAACAAAGTTAGCAAAGATAATAAGGCTAGACATATATTTTAAGTCAGTCTCTGTTAGTCTGAATAGGCCTTATGTAAGAAGAGGCATTCTATAGGCTCTTTGCCAAACTGCTTATATCATTGTCTTGCTGCATCATAAGACAGGAATATCATCACAGTATCCAGTGTTTTAATGTTTGGTGCTCATAATTGTAACCTTAACTCTTTAGCTTTTTATTTTCTCTCTCTTCTTTAAAGATAACATATTATGGGGCTGGAGAGATGGCTCAGCAGTTGAGAGCACTGACTGCTCTTCCAGAGGACCAGGGTTTGATTCCCAGCACCCACATGGCAGTTCACAACTGTCTGTAGTTCCACTTTCAGGCAAACACCAAGGCAAATAAATTTAAAAAAGTTTTTAAAAACATATTATTAAAGACATAATATAAAACATTTCATGAATTTAAAAAGACTTAGTAACATAAATGTTTTAAAAGTTGTTACTTTAAAAAAAAATCCAGGGGTTTTTGTTTTTAATCTAAAATTTCTGAAAAGATCCAAAATTTTCTTTTTAAAAGAAGTTTAAAATCTCTCAACTGTGGGCTCCCGTAACATCAAAAATTAAACCAAGTGCCTTTTTACCTCAAGAGGGAAGAAATAGGCACAAGCACAATCTGGACAAAGCCAGACTATACTCCAAGGGTATAAACAACTAGTGCTCAATGTCTGGGACTCAGCTCACAATCCTCTGGACTGCGGTGCTTGAATAGGAAGGGCCTCTAAGTGTGTCACTGTGGAGGCAGGCTTTGAGGTTTCATATCTTCAAGATAGGCCTCGTGACACAGTCTCCTTCTACTGCCTGTGGAACTCAGCTCCTTCTCTATGTCTGCCTTCATGCTGCCATGCTTCCTACCATGATGATAATGCATTAAATCTCTGAAATTGTAAGCCATCCCCAATCAAACACGTTTCTTTATAAGAGTTACATAGTCATGGTATCTCTTTGCTGCAAAAGAAAGCCTAACTTGGACAGCTTTCCCAATGGGCTCAAGTAACCACTCTGGATCTACCTTTGCAGCACACAAAGCCCATCTTCTCCTGCTAACTCCATTTCATGATACTAGACTCTCCAAAACTGCTGGTGTCTCTCATTGCAACTGGGATTTCTTAGCATACAGTACCAAGTCTCAGCTGCTCTCCATGACTCCTATATGCCTTTAAAACCAATGATACTTTGGTGACTCTTACATTACCAAATTTGACTGCCAGCATGAGGTACATTTTTGTATATAAACAATAGAGTTACAGCTTTAATACCTTATTAAACAAGTATTGTTTTTAAATCCTATCTTTCATAAACCTTATTTTTTATAATTTTGTTTTCAGGACAAAGATTATCATATAAAAATCCATCCTAATCCAAACTGTCTTGAAAGCCTGTTGTCTCCTTGGTTGGTTTGATCAAGACAGCAGTGGAAGCATGTGATCCTTACCCTCTGTAACCTTAGTAAAGATGGCTGCCAGACACGTGTTTGCATCCATGTTGATGGGTCATCAGCTAAGGTGGTGGCAAGTCACATGCTGCTTACATCCCAAGATGGTGCCATATTACATGGTTTTAAAGATTACTTATGTATATATTTGTAACTATCAACCCTCATGTTACGAGATTTAAGTTAACTTTTTTGTTACCAATTTTTTTAAACTATACCCAATAAAATTACAAATCTTAAGGTATAGAAAGTTCATGTAATAGTCTTAAAAATCTTGAGATAAGATTTATATCTGAGCAAAAGTTTTAGGCAGTTCAATGAAACCAATAGTCTTTTTCTCTTGAACTGCTTTGCTTTGTTCTTTTTTTCCAGCCACAGAGTCATATGGATCTCTTGAAATAGGGCAGAGAGAAAACTTTTAAATAAGCATGCTTGAGCCTAGAGAAGGAAGAGCCATAATCTAGCTCCAGACGCAGCAGTTCAATAAAGTAGAAGAGCATAAAACAATATTTTAATAGTATCCACACCCAAAAGACAGTTGAGTCCCTGAAAAACTGAATCCAGTGACAAGAGGCAGGGATTAGGGCAAACAGAGAATAAAGCAATTTCATAAATAAGAGAGTCTGGGTAGGCCAGCTGCAGCAGTGAGTTGCAGGCAAAGGAGCAGGGAGGAGAGAGAGAGAGAGAGAGAGAGAGAGAGAGAGAGAGAGAGAGAGAGAGAGAGCGAGCAAGAGAGAGCGAGCGCAGGCAGCTCTGTATAAACTGCAAAAGATTAATGGAGGCACAGGAGCACATACAAGGGACAGAGTTAACAACAGCCACAAGATACAGAGCAGTGGCCACCAAGACAAACCAGGCCAATTTCTGTCTCAGCCTGACCAGAGAGGGCCAGAGGTAAAATACAAATTCTAGTTGGTATTTAATGAAAACTCAGAGTTGGATAGATAGTGGGCAAAAGCTGGAATATCAGAGAGAAGAAAGAGACCACAGTCAAGTCTCACCCAGCCAACTTCTCAGGGTAAAAGCTGTCTTCAAGAGTTCTCAGCCTGGATCCTCTACAGAACACCACACCCTCTGCCTACACCTGCCTTAAAAGTCTTCTCCACCCAGTTGTTTCACTTCCCGGCTCAACTCTGCATCTATTCTAGAGTGACGATAAAAGGTGTGAGCTATTACTATTTGATAGCGAGGCCTTAAATTCACAAAACCACAGAAAGATCTTTGTCTCTGGAGTTATGGGGTTAAAGGCATAGGTCACCACTTATTCCCGCTCCCATGCTTGGATAAAAGATGTGAGTTACCAACTGTCACTCCTGTGCTGGGATTAAAGGTGTGAGTTACCACTCTCTGACCCTCATGGCTTGGCTATGGGTAGATCTATTTCCTGATATTCCAGACTGATTTTATTAAATATAAAATATATCATCACACAGCGGTGCCCTGGCCATTCCTCTGACTCAGGTATTAGTGATGCTGCCCAAGGCTTTCCCATGAGACCCACAGATATGAATAGACAATATTCTTATCTACACTCCTGGGGCTTTTAGATACCCCTTTTGCACAATCTAGGCATTGAGAACCCGACAGAGGCTTCCCTAGTGCTGGCATTCTCAGTCTCTGGCTCCCAGTGTTGCCAGATGCCTGTAGGGTCTCAAAGCTCTTTTGTGACCTCTAGGTGTTGAAAACCCTACCAGTGGCCACCCCTTATGGGCTAATTTCTATCTCGGCTCTCAGTCTCACTTGGGCATTCTCAGAGTCCCAAGGCTGGTCAGAAAAAGGAACTAGGGACTGGAGGGATGGCTCAGCCAGCAGTTAAGAGCATTGGCTGTTGTTTCTAAGGACCAGAGTTCAATTCCCAGCACCCACATGGCGGCTCACATTGCTCTGTAACTCCACTTTCAGGTGATCTGACACCTTCACAGCAATGCACATAAAATAATTTTTTAAAGAAGGAACTGGTGGCTCCGGCTCAACACCCTGATCTTGGTGGCACCTCTGAATGCTGTAGATCTGGGGTCATTCAGAGATTTACTATCTGAGAATGAATAAACTTTAGTAAATAAGAGGCTTTATTAAATGTTCACCGAGATCAAGGATATTAACCAGGTTCATATCTGAGACTCATGTTCTGAATATGGGCCAAAGTACATTAGTCAGAACCTTATAATTGTAAAACCCACAAGGCTACGCACTTTCCGTCTGTTGGGATGATGTGCTTGATCTGGCATAATATGATAATGCTTTACCCAGTTATCTGGCAGCAGGTGTCTATGAATGGAGCGGCCTCGTGCCCCATGTAGGGGACACAGTGGGGGGGGCAGCAGTGGGTGGTGGAAGATACTTAGAAGCTGTTTCTACATAGAAGGACTTTATTATTATAATAGAGAGGTAAGCTTATAATAACAGAAAGAGAGGGAAGGGAGGGAGAGAGAAAGAGAGAGAGGCAGAGAGAGAGAGAGAGAGAGAGAGAGAGAGAGAGAGAGAGAGAGAGAGAGAGAGAAGCTCCAGGGAGGAAAGTAGCAAAGATGGGAGAAAGGGAGTCAGCAGCAGGAATTCTTCTTAAACGGGGCTTGATGTCAGAGCTCAAGGCAGGGTGTGGCTTCAGAGGCTGGAACAGAATTCTAGCACTGTCTTCATCTAATCAGGAACAAGCATACATCCCAGTGTACTTCCTGCCAGCACACCTCCTGCATGTGTGATCTAGCACATTCTGTGCAATTGGGGCAACCAAGCTTGTTTACAGAAGGAAAAACATGTGGTTTATTATCTTCATGAACAAGATTCTCACACAACTTAGGAAATTATCTGCCCTTGGGCAAGTAAGGCATTTTTGTTTTATAGATCTCTCTTCTTCTCCTCCTCCTCTTCCTCCTTCTTTTTGAGACAGGCTTTCTCTGTGTCACCCTGGCTGTTCTGGAACTCACTGTAGACCAGGCTGGCCTTGATCTCAGAGACTCATCTGCATCTGCCTCCTAAGTGTTGGGTGTTTTATAGATTTCTTAAGCACAGTAATTTAAACTTAAAACACAAAAATAGCCGTCATAAAAGAAAGGAGAGAGAGAGAGAGAGAGAGAGAGAGAGAGAGAGAGAGAGAGAGAGAGAGAGAAAGTTGGGCAGTTTCAAAACTTCTAGGCTGCTTGCTGGGCTTGGGCTGGAAATTCCTGGAAGGAAAAGTACAGTATCCCATTAAAGGAATAATATTCCATCTATCTCTTTAGTATGGCTTAGGGCAAAGCTGCCTTCTTAAGAATGGTCCTTTTGAAATGATAAATAGCAGTGAAGTGGGCATCTGCCAAGGTGTGCCCCTAAGAGAACACACCACGTGCAACAGAGTTAGTGTGAGGGGTTTATTGGGAAGAGAGATATGAAAGAGCAAAGGTCGTTTTGAATTGAGGACATGAGAAAAGTCCACAGAGAGAACAGGCAAGAAAACGGGAGCAAGAGAGAGGTCCGTGAGGGACGGTACCCTTAAGAGGTGTGAGTGTCTCTAGCTAACTGTGAAAGACAAGGTGCTCAGGCAGGCTAGCCCCTGCTGCCAGAATTAACAGCACTGGTCCCAGACTGGAATGTTAGGGCTCCACTCAGGCCGGGATTCTATAATCTGGACCAGCTGTCTTCCATCAATGGGCCTTTGTTTCTACTCAAACAAAAGTTCTGGGCAAGCATGAGCCCTTTACCCTATCCGTCCAATTGCAGATAGAATGGTAGGAAGTGGGTAATTCTGTGAGTCAGGGGAACATTCATTCCTTCATGATGAACTCCGATGGGGTTATAATATGAGGATGATGGTAAGGGCTGGGGACTGAGTAGAGCCTGGAGAAAGTGCAGAGGTAGGCACTGGAGAATTACTGGTTCCTGTGTGGGAGGTCAGTGTGTCTGGAAGGCCTCTTTCATCAGCTGAAAGGTATTGAGTTAAAGTTGATGGGGAGCTAAGCTAGTTTATGCTTCATCAGTAATTAACTGTATTGAATTTGAGGGCCTTAGGGAACAGCTTCATTGGACAAAAGCAGTAACGGAATGGTGCTTCTCAGGCATCCTCTGTGAAGCAGCGGGGTGGAGAATCTTAGTATAGTAGGACCATGAGAGAGGGTGAAGCTGGACTCTATGAAGGCTACCAGCCTCCCCACCTCTGCCCCTCCAGCCCATGCTGCCTACAGTGGGTCACTCTTGTAGATCTGATTGAAACCCCACAAATTTGAGAATGTTCGTACCCACCCCTGGTACAGACAGACATGCCACTGAAGCCATACCTGTCTCCACAGGTACATGGTTCCAAACTGGGCTTTGGCTCTGAGAATACATTGTCTGGTACAAAGCTAAAAACAAATTGAAGTAATATATAAATGTAACACAAGCTTTAACAAAAGGTCGAAGCATAATTTAAATGTTTGGAGCATTAAGATCCAGGCTCTGGTTTCAGAGTCTTGGTAGTTGGGGCTTCAGGAGAGAGCCCGGCTAAGGAGGTGTGGTCGGTCACTAGGGGGTTAGACAGATGAGTGTGGATGCTAATGAGAGCCAGGTTTCCCATGGGCAGAAAAGAGAAAAGTATGGTTAGCCTGGGGAACTGGGAGAAAATGGGGGCATCTGAGTGCTGGAGAGAGGGGGGAGGGAGGAAAGGAGGGAGGAGAGAGGGAGAGAGAGAGGAAAAGAGAGAGGCAAATAGCATGTACAGAAATGTGTGCACTTTTTTTTTTTTTTTTTAGCTCTGGGAGAACACTAGCACTCAGATATTATTTTTCTGAGATGCTGTTGACAGACCCCAGAATTTTTAACTCACTGAGCACACACTCTTTTGTTGCACAAATCCTCCTGGGTCTTAATAAAAACCCAAAGCCAGATATTGGAGTAAAAGCTGAAAGATCAGAGAAGCAGAGGAACAAGCCACTAGAGAACCTTCTCACCTCTACAGAATCCTCAGACTGAAAGGGGAGGATCCTGGAGTCCTCAGGCTGAATGCTATTAGCCCTCAGCCAAGGGAAGGGAAGGGTTGAACTCCTGTCTCCTCCCACCTTATATTTCTTTCTCTGCCCAACCATATCACTGCCTGTCTCAGCCTCCTTAGTGCTGGGATTAAAGGTGTTGCCTGGCTCTGTTTCTCCTCCAGACTGGATTAATCTCATGCAGTCCAGGGTACTCTATTGTATGAACTCTAGTTAGTATATAATGAAAACCTGGAGCCAGATATTAGGGAAAAGCTGGAATATCAGAGAGGAAACAGACCACAGTTAGTTCTCACCCAGAAAACTTCTCAGGCTGCACAGGGTAAGTGCTATCTTCAAGCACTTTATTTAGTGGTCAGTCTGACATCGAGCTCCATTTAAAAAAGGGTTCTCACCTTCAATCCTCTCTTTTGTCCTTCTTTCTCCCGCCCTACCAGAGGGTGCGCTCCTCAACCCCGACCCCCTTATCTCTTCTTCTCCTCCTCCTCTTCTTCCTCTCTCTCTCTCTCTCCTCTCTCTCTCTCTCTCTCTCTCTCTCTCTCTCTCTCTCTCTCTCTCTCCATCCATTTCTTCTCCCTCTCTCCATAATAATAAAGTCTCTCCACTTGGGCCCAATCTAAGTGTCTCTCACCATATCACATTCCTCTGAGCCACATCCATCACCATCCGTCAGCCACACTGGATATACGTGATATCATAACATAACACTCTCCCCTCCTCTACTTCTGCCCCCTTTTGATAATTGAGGCTAGAGGTTGGCTCTGAGGTGCCCTAGATAGAATTTTAATTTAATAAGGGAAACCAGGAGCCAGTAGGGTTTCACAAGGTGGAGCAAGAAGCCTAGAACTCATCATTTATTGTAAACAGAGTTTCCGATGGGATTCCCGGAAAGCTGTAGGCACACATTTGGAGAAGGCTCTAAGCAAAGGTTAATTGTTCTGAAATTCTTATTTCTTAGCTGACCAGTGAGGCTTCAGCCAGACTCCTTTTCCTTCTTATGTCACCATAATTTCCATCTTTTCAATCTGCCTCCAGAAGAGTGGGACCTGGCTAAGCCATGGGAGAAAAGCAACGATCCCTTACTGCCAAGGCATAGGAAGAAAGCCACGATCCCTTACTGCCAAGGCAGGTGCACTTGGTATTCCTAAGTCCCACCTTGGTTTTGAGTTTAAATATAATTATGATTGTTCTAGTGGAAGCCCTGCCTCAGCCCCTGGCATTCATATACCCAAAGAGTCTGGAATGTTCTGGTGAAAACTCCTCCTCACCACCACCACCCCCATCTCTCCAAACCCTGCCTTATCTCAGAAAGCTGGCCAAAAGACAACCCCCCCCCATCAAGACCACTCCCCCAGGGTATTCTGATACATTTTTTTTTTTGGTCTCTCTTTCCTGTCTCCTCCCGGTATGGGGAGCTAGAAAATCATCCAGGAGCATTTTACCCATTAAACCTGGGCTTTTTCTTAATTCCGTTTGATTCAGTCTGATTTGGATTGCTCTGTCAGTGGAGATGCTGATCAGAGGGCAGAAACTTTTCAATGATGTGACCTAATTTTATCTCATTTCCTGATCTCGCAGTGACCTGTCTACTGCTGGTGTCCTATGATACCATGTAAGTCTCACAGAAGACCCCGTGACCCAGGTCCTGACAACACTGAGGCCTGGCTAAGGGTGTCAGGTCAGTCAACCCCCCCCCACAAGAGATCAAGACCACCCTTCCTTGATCAGAATGGATCATACACCACAGGAGAAAACAAGAGCCCGCGTATCTTTTCAGATCTAGTTATTAATTAGAATGGGAAGGAATTTTCTAAAATGCATTATTGATCAGTGTATAAAGCAATGGGATTCATTATTCTGACATCTGTCTTTTACATCAGAAAGTGTCCCTGGATTCATCCCCAGCTGCCCTCTGTAATAGATGAGAAGCAATGACCAGTCAGAAGGAAGACAGGCCCAGTTCCCTTCCATGAAGGTTATTAGAGCCCAAAGGCCCCAGGCTATGAGCCTGCCCCAGGTTGGGGAAACAGACTAAGACAGAAAGGATACAACACATGGGCTTTCGCTTGGTTGGTTGATTTGGAAATTTTTGGTGTGCATGTGTAGTTTATGTTATTATTGTTTACTTGTTTTTTGTTTTGTTTTTAATGTGTATATATCTTGTGCGTATGCAGGTTGTTTTGATTTGGTTTTTTTTTGTTTTTTTTTTTTTTAAAAAAAAAAAAAAAAAAAAAAAAAAAAAAAAACAGAATCTCAAGATACAGTTGTGGCTGTCCTGGAACTCACTATAGGCTGGCACCAAACTCAAAATATCTACCTGCCTCTGCTTCCCTAGTCCTGGGATTAAAGCAGTGATTTGTGGCCAGAAATCAACTCAAGTCTTGGTCCTCTGGCACAATTCACTTTTCTGTTAGACATAATATCTCACTGGCCTGGAGCCCACCACTAGCTAGTCTAGGCTAGCTTGAAGGCCCTAAGGATCTTCCTGTCTCTCCTTCCCTAGCACTGGAGTTACAAAGGTAACATGTGGCTATGCCTGGATTGTTTAAAACATGGGTCTGGGACTTAGGTCTTCATACTTTAAATGCAAGTTCTTTACAAATTGAGTTAGTTATGTTCTAGCTCCTCAACATCTGTTTTTGAGAAATAAAGTTAAAAAAATCTTAAAAGAAAAGGCAAAAGTCATTTGGGAGGGAGTCTATAGATGGATACATGAAAGGAAAGGGAAAATTACCGAGTAAAGACTTTCAGGGAGAAGAGAATGAACATTAAGAGATTTAAAATAACAAAGGCAACAGCTTTCCTCCATGTAACAATAACCAGCCAGCAAACAGAACAGAATACAAAATTCCACTTTAAATGGACACAAAGGGAAACAAAACTTCCGGACATAAGACTGTTAAAGGTGCAGAGTGAAGGAAAATTGACACTCGGTTGATAAAGCTGAAAGGGTTTTAAAGAGAGTGGAGACACAGTTTGTCCAAGATAGGAAAATCTACTGCAAAAAGGTGCCAATTTGCTCTAATTTTACCTCCAGACATAATGGGATCCCAGTGAAAATAGCATCAATTCAACATCCCAATAATGGGAATCTCAAAACTAAAAAATAAGAAAAGTGAGATGAAAAAATTTGTCAAAGAAATAATGCCATTTCTCAAGCAAAACATTCAAGATGGAAAGTGTTGAGTCCAATAGAGTGGATGAAGAAGGGGGTGGCCACTGTGCCCAGGGGCATGAGTGAGAAAATTAACAGAAGAGAGACTCCCCTAAAAGGAGACAGGAAGGGAAGCTGTGTACTACCCAGATTAGCACACAGAAAAGCACTGGACCTTTCCAGAATAAATCCTCTGAGTTAAAGACAGTGATGGAAAAAATCCTTCAAACACCTGAGGAAAAAACCAAAAACAAAACCACTTCTATCCTATGGTTCACTTCCAGCTGCAGCTGCATTTGTTGGTAATGATAGTGGTGGTAGTTGGTATGGTTTTTCTTCCTCTTCTTGTTTGTGAATTTAAGACCTGATTTAATGTAAAAAAAAAAAAAAAAAAAAAGAAAAAAATCAAGCATTTAAAAGGTAGAGATGTCAGCAAAGGCAGACGGATCTCTTGAGTTTGAGGCTAGCCTGTGCTACAAGAGAGTTCTGAACAGCCAGGGCTACACAGAGAAACCCTGTCTTTAAAAAACCCAAACCAAAACAAACCAAAAAAAAAAAAAAAAAAAAAAGGTATAGATGTCTGTTTAACTCTCCTTTCCCTAACATCCAGCCTCAATGGTGATCAAATGTAGTTCTCCTAAAGATAAGGCCTTAAAAATACACTGTTAGGCCTTTACTCTACCTGCGCTAAAACTAGACAGTATCAAGCCAGCAGGATGGCCTAGTAGATGCCTGCTCTCAGGCCTCACAGCCTGAGTTCAATTCCTAGAGTGCACACGGTAAAGGGAGAATTGGCTCTGCAAGTGCTTCTCTGATCTGCACATACATGTAACAGCTCCTGTGGGCCAGCACACCTACACTAACATGCACATGCACCTACACATACACACACATGCACACACACCTTTGCACTCACACATCTACACACACATGCACACACCCACATACTCATACATGCACACACACTTTTGCACACACACATATGTACACACACCTACACCCACACATCTACATACACATGCACACACCCACACACATACCATCCCCAACAGAGTTTTAAAAAATTTAAACAGTGCATCAAAATTTAGTGTTTCAATTTCCAACTATCACATTAATGTCACCAGTTTTTTAAAAGTATGCTTTATTAGAATCAGGGTCCATATATGGCTCATACATTGTTGGCTTTCTAGGCCTTTTATTCTAGACTCATCTCTCTACCATTTTCATTACAAACTATGATCTCAGGAGTGCTTTTTTCCTTTCAAATGTACTTGTTGAAGAAAGAAGGTTGTGTGACCTGCCATGTTCCTCTGCTCTAGAGTATCTGGCTGGCTTGCATTTCTCTGGGTAGATATTCTTTTTCTGCTCAATTTCCTGCACAGTGTACAATTTCCTGGTGCAGTGTTCGATCTAGCAGAGAATGAGGACTTCCCTTAGCATCCTTTCTCAGAAGCTAATGAGCGTGTATTTCACTGAAATGATGGGGCAGACCAAAGACCTATGGTCCAACTCATGAGCGAGGTCACGAGGCTTCCTAGGATAATGTGGACATCAGAGCTTGGATGACAGTGTGTGGCAGATGCAGAGGATGAGTCAAAGCAGAATGGCAGGTGGTCCAAAGAGAACACCTCTAAGGCAAACATTAAAACTGACAATACACAGGGTGATAAAACTTAAGGTTAAATTGGTAATGATCAAATAGAAAATTAAGACATATGTTTTTTTAAAATATCATTGATCAAGAAGGGAAAAACAAAGCATAGTCTTCAGCTTCGCCCATGAATAATATTTATCAGTTATAATAATAAAATACTAAATAATGACTTAGCTTAAAGCTGGTGGTATAACCATACTGAGAAAATGAAGGAAGAGAATTTTGTAGGTGTGCACGCTGGGAACGGCAGGCTTGCAGAATAGGAAATCAGCTAGGGAAACCCTCACTGACAAGCTAAAAAGCTTCAGAAAAAAACATGTGAGTCCTGACTCCCAGATGTTCAGATGTTATCTGTTGTAGCCTGTGTATACCAGTAAATGGCAAAAGAGATGTCTAGTTAAATTTAAACCCTTAAAATGGGAGATTTTCCTGGATTATCTGTAAATGTCCCTGGATGAACCCCATTATGTTGTGTGTACTTGTGGGTGGAAGCAAATGGCAATTTGACTTCAGTGAAGAAGATTGCAAATATCTCAAAGGCGGAGACAGCAATCGAGCAGACTGCAAAGCAGTCTCTGCACAGAAGAGGCGGGGAGGGTTCTCCCTGGGGCCTCAGGAAGAACAGTTCTGCCAGTATTTTGACCATGGTCCCTTGAGAATTTAAGTTCATTTCCAGCAGAGTTATAGACAAAAAAGTATGCTACTTTAAGACGCCGTGTTTATGGTATTTTGTCACAACAGAAAGCTAATATAGCACAATGCTCAGAAGTCTGGATGAGAATGTACATTGCAGCAGCTTAAGTATGAGACTGAGGGCGACTCCGGAAGACGATGGAGGAGAAACGATATGAGTGGGGGTTTATTACAAGTAGCACCATCTGATTTTTAAATATGCACATATATTATATGATGATAAAAATGAAAATACAACTTAAAATATACCAAAGCTGAGTGGTTTTTAACAAGAAAGTTATGGCAGATACCCAAGAAATAAGCAAACAGTTCTGGAGAGAGAAGACAGGGGCTTCCCTCCATTTGCTCTGCGTGGTAGGAATAACTGATGGTAACCAGACAGGAGCAGTGGAGAGAGAAAATACGTGACATTGTCGCCACTAAGCAAACATATGTGGAGCTCAATAAAGTATGGACAGTGAGTATGAAATGTTGAAAATGTGCATTTATTTCCTTTTGATGTCATAACATATTAGAAGAAGCAGAGGCTTAAACACTGGTCATCTTACATTTCTGTGGGTCTCAAGGCTAGTGTACTTCCACCACACATCAGCAGGGGCACATACATTCCTGTCTAGAAGCTCTAGGGGAAAATCCATCTCCAGTTCCCTTAGGTAGTTTGAGGAATTCAGTACCTTTCACCTGTAGGGTGAGGTGATCTGTGTTGTGGCTGTCAGCTGAGGAGTGGCTGCTGCCAGCATCCCCTAGTTGATGGCCTTTTTCCACTTTCAAAGCCCAGCAACCTTGCTCATGCACTTCTTGGATCCTTGATCTTGCCTTCCTCCTCTGATTTCAAGGGCTCTTCATTACCAGGGACCTATTCCATCCTTAAGAATGTAATGCTATTTCCATAAGGGAATTCCTGCTGACATGTAAAGTAACCTTTTCACAGGTCCCAGGGATTGGGGTACCAGTGTCTTTAGGAAAAACTAGTCTGCTTGCCACCATGTATACACACTTACATTATGATCAAATAAATTCTATTACAGCAGAGCTGATAAGGATAGTTTGTGATGGTTTGAAACTAGAAAGTCTATTATTAAAATGATCACTTTAACAGATATAAGAAAATAAATGAAATATTATTTTAAGGATTCAGAAAAAGTACTTGTTAATATCCAATACCCATTTACAATAAATACTCTAATTAAAATCAGAGTTAGAAGAGTTCCCTATTCATATATGATCACAATATAACATCTTTTCATCCTTTTTGAAGGCACGCTTTATTGGGTTTAATTCAGTGTATATATGGGGTGGCACATGCACATGTAAATGCAGATGTGCTCCGGAAAAGGCTGTCAGATCCTCTATAACCGGAGTGACAGTTACTTGTGAGTCACCATGTGGGACTTCTGCAAGAGTAGCCAGCCAGCTTTCTTAACCATTCTGGTGATTGTTCTTGGCTGTCAACATGACAACATCTGAAATGAACTAAAACTCAGAAATAGAGGGCACTTCTAATCTGGATCTGTGAGGTAGGACGACACACCTTTAACCCAGATCTTGAGCTGGGAAGACACACCTTGAGTTCGGATCATTTGATCCTGTTAGTCTCTTCACAGGCATTGGAGCCACTTCCTCAGAATTCCAGCAAGAAGACCTGAGACATCCAGCCAATTTATGAATTCTTGTACTTCCTGCTCATAGTCACCAACTGTTGGATCAGCTAGACTGCAGCCTATGAGTCACTCCACTAAAACCCCCTTTACATGTCTGTCCGTCTGCCTGTCTCTATCTTCCTATCCATTCTATAAACTCTTATTGAGCTTAGAGCCAGACATTAGTACAGCCTTCGCCTATCAGCAGAGAAACTTCTTTTTGCACTGGGCAGAGATTAACACAGAGAACCACAAATGACCAAAGTGTGGAGAATACGTGACTATTATCCACTATTTGCCTTTGTATTCCCCACTTCAGACATGAGTGGATTTTAATTTTGATCAAATTCACTCCTCACTCCCAATCTCCAATTCTTCCCAAATTGTTCCCTCCCTCTTGACTGAGTCAAGCTGGAGTTGTCCACATATATGTATGGATATAGGACTGTCTACTGCATGGGCAGCCTATCAGAGGCCCCATTCCTGAGGAAAACTGACTTTCTCTCTCTCCCCCATTGCTACCAACTGCCTGTAGCTTCTCAGCTAGGGGTGGGGCCTTGCGAGCCCCTCCCATCCACGCTGAGATGTTGACCAGCTTTCTCTTGTGTAAGCAACCACAGCTGCTGTCAGCCCATGAGCACACTTGCCTGTCATGTCCAGAAGACACAGTTATCAGCATCTGCAATATCCCCTGAGCCGTGTGAGGAGTGTGACATAGGTGTCCTATTTGGAGACAATACTCCACAGTCACTATTCTCTACACTGTGATTATTTGTGGTTCTGTGTTAATCTCTGTCCAAGGCAAAAAGAAGTTTCTCTGCTGACAGGGGAAGGTTGTACTAGTCTCTAGCTGTAGGAATAAGAGGGCAATTAGATACTCTACCTGTTTAGCAAAATAATAGTGGTAGGTTCTCTTCCAGGGTCTATAACACCTCTAGCTATGGCTCTTAGTCAAGTTTATAGAGCCAGGCATGAATTTTGTCCTATTAAATCTAATCAGACGGCTAGATGTTAGTTACCCTTCAAGGCATCTGTGCCACCATTGCACCAATGGGCATATCCTGCCAGGTGAGCTGTATTTATAGCAGATGAGTTTCACAACTGGATAAGACTGCTGGGAGCTTTTATCTCCCCACATCCCACCTACCATGTTGTAACACCGTGACAGCCAGACATCAGGGAGGAGGTTTGGTGCCGTAGCCAGTTACTTCCTCCACCCTGTGAGGAAAGTAAGCACACCCACTATCTGAACATGGTCCATGAATGAAGCTGTGTGAGAAGAAATCTGTATGCTTGTGAGAGAACTGGACAAGACTCTAATAATCCAAATACAGGATTGTTCTTGGGACCTGCTTTCATGCCCTCCCAGGTGTAGTAAATAGGAGTGGGTTTGCTTCCGAATGCCCATTGCCGTTTACTATTGCTCTTCAGCCACTTGAACTAATGTGAACTTTGCTCACATGCTCTTGCTTGACCCTTGAAATATAAATTGTCTGGTAAATAAAGTTGTCCATTGCATGAGACTGCCTCATTGTTAGGCTCGATGCTCCCAGGTCCCACCTCCTCTAGAGTGGTGAGAACCCACTATTAACAGTTAGAACAACATTGTGCTATATATATATAGCACGAATTTGGATTGTACTGAAAGAGAATCAGAGCTAGAGCAGGGAAAGGCTGAAATATCAGAGAGAGGAAACACCACAGTCAAACTTCACCCAATTATCTTCCAACTTCCTCAGCCACACACCTGATCGCTTTTCCCTCTGCTGGCTTCCTACATCACCTTCAATGCCCTTCTGGCCAGCTGTATCCCATCCAGGTTAGGATTAAAGGTAGGAGCCACTCCTTTTGTAGGCAGCCTTGAACTCACAGATACACAGGAAGTTCTCTGTCTCTGGAATTATGGGATTAAGAGTGTCGGTCACCACTTCCATGCTGGGAATAAAGGTGTGTGCCATTGAATCCCAGCTGTTTGGCCTTGTACTCAGAGATCAAGACATTCCTAAACTATATCTGCCTAGTTTTTGACTGTGGGTTCAGGCTTTATTAAATATGGCCACAGTGCTAGTCATTGTAACCAACACAAGACAAGCAGGAAGACCAGTAAAGGTCACAGAGGGCCCAAGATGATCACTGTTCTCATGAAGGTGATTGTCTGCAAGATCCTCATGTGAGTCAACAGACTATAAAAATAAGACAGTTCAGCAGCTAAACTGTTAAATTCAAGACCAACTCAAATTTTCTACATATAAACAATAATCTGTATATGTATATTAATGAATGCTCTCTTTATGTATATAATATTTAAAATATGTATAAAATTTTAAATAACAGGAAAAACTATGAACTATGTAGGAGCAAATCTAAGAAAACATGTCCAGAAGTCTCCCTGGAGAAAAGTGTAGACTTCACTGAAAAATATAATAAAGAATTGATGTGAGATGGCGCACTGTGAATATGTGTTCCTACCATTGTCAGTAAAGAAGCTGTTTGGCCTATGGTAAGGCGGCTTACAGCCAGATGCGAAATCCAAGAGAGATAGAGGAAAAAGAAAGCCTGGGTCAGGACAGACATTTTGAGCTTCCTGGGGAGCAAGATGTTCTGAAAACACAGTAAGCCATGAGCCACGTGGCAAAACATAGATTAATAAAAATGGGCTAAGATGCAAAAGCTAGCTAGCAAAAAATCTGAGCTATAGACCAAACAGTCTATAATTAATATAAGCCTCTGTGTGTTTATTTGGGACCAAGCTGCTTTGGGACATAGGAAAACTGGCTACAAAAAAAAAAAAAAAAAAAAAACTAAGAGAGAGAGAGTAAAACCATGGAAGAAGAATGATTTCAACACTCAAACAAGTCAGATTTAGTGCAGTGATAATTGGTTCACCACCGGGATTTTACAAAGTGTGTTAGCAGGTAGATTGGTGTATTTGTTCAAATGCATCTCTGGTGTGTATAGGGGCCAGGGATTCAATCTCAGCTGTCATTGCTCAGGAGTTGTCCATTGTGTTTTATAAGATGGGTTCTCTGGCTGGGATCTGGAGCTCACTGGCTAGCTGGTTTACCACCTCAGGGATCCATCTGTCTCTGCCAGCTCAGTGCTGGGATTATAAACACACTCGGCTATGCTCATCTTTTCCATGGGTGCTGGGGAGCAGACACAGGTCTTGATGTTAGCACAGCAAACAGTGTACTAAAAGCATCTTCTCAGCTTCATTTTCTGTGACTGGCTCTCCCAGAGCACAGAGACTTAGGTCTGCCTCTACTGGTTTAGAGAACTGCCCCACCATGTTCCACAGACCACATGGGTCTCTGTATCTCCTGGTAACTGTCTCTGGGAAGCACACCCTTCCAGTGGCCAGGCTCCTGGAGAATATGCTCTTGCCTGCCTGCTGCAAGCCTTCCATCCATGCTGGCTTTTTACAAATTAGCTCATAGGTTCATGCATGAATAATGCTTGTTGTTAGAATGAGATAGAGCTCAACAAAAAGTTTTTATTTTTCATTTTCCTTTATGTCAATACTGAATATCATCATTCTCATAAATAGTAGATAAGAATGAGCTTTGTTATCATTCTTTCCATTCTTTGCATTCCTTCCAATTTCATGCCATATATCACAAATTCATATATACAAGGTGATTGAATCTTAAATTCTAAAAAAAATTCCTGTGATAATAATACCTCAAATGTTAAAATATTTCTTCTAGTTGATTTAAGAATAGTTATTATTAGTATGTGTTGCTGTAATCTGATATGATACATGCTTTACCTGGGGTGACTGGTAGATGGCTATGGATAGAGACCTTATGCCCCATGGGCACGGTGAGAGACAGGGCACTTAGACAAGGTCTATGTAGAAAAACTTTATTATTATAAAAAGATAGAAGTGATAAATAAAGGAGAGAGGGAGAGAAAGAAGGAAGGGAAAGAACAGAGGGGATGAGAGGCAGAGAGGCTGAGGGCATGCTCCCTCTGGCACAGTGAAGGAGAAGACAAAGAGGAAAAGCCAGGTGCTGGGAATTCTTCTTAAATAGAGCTAGGCGGCAGAACTCAGGGTGGGGCGTTGCTTCAGGGGCTAGAGTGTAATCCTAACACTTTTCTCTATTTTTTTTTTTAATTTGCTAATACTGAAAGAGCAGAACAAACACTATCCTGAGAACAGGCTTCCATGTGGTGAGGAGGGGCTGAACTCAAGCCCCAAAAATGTGCTGTGAGAGCAGAGTTCAGTGAAACATCCCAGACACAGTCAAACATGAAGCATGGTAGTAAAACTTAACAAAGGCCAGATGCCCCTGCAGATATCCCATATCTTACCATAAATCCTGTCAGCATTTTATAACCATTAGCAATTTTGTGCCTATAGCCTGTCCAATAATTTCAAAAGATGACCTCACTCTATGTCCCCTTACTCAATCCTAGAATGCCAAGACATACAGCTCCCTGCTGTGGTTTTGCTCTATATAAGCCCTTTGTAATCAGGACTCAGGGCTTCCTCCTTCACTCATTGTAATTGTAGGGTTGGAAGAAGCTCTTGCCTGGGCTCAAATAAAGAAACCTTTGTTTTGCGTTGGGAAGTTGGCTCCATGGTTTTGTTGGAGGTCTCGTGACAAGGGCACAACATTTGGGGGCTCACCTGGGATCCCCCACAACTCCAGTACCCAGAGCCCAAAGGTTTCGAATTGATCAGTGAGGCTCTATACCTCTGTCTTCTGTTGTCTTTGTTCTTCTCTGTGACTTTTGACTTCTGTAAGCTGGAGACACATTTTGCCCTGAGGCAATTACTGGAGCCAGAGCTAAAGTCAGAGATGCAGAATCTTCCGAGGTATTTCATTCTGAAGCAATTGGTAGAACCAAAGTGGACATGCTGGGGGCTCAGATATCAGGGGTTTGAAAGATGGTCCAAACTGTATTGTCTGTAGGGATTCTGAGTCCCTTCTGGAGGGTGGAGAGCCTCCTGTTTTCACGGTTTTCTGAGACTCCTGTTTGTTGATTCTGTGCTCAAGAAGTTGTTTGCCCCATTGGGCTCCTGTCATTGTCTTTGTGTTTGATACTAATGCCCGATGCTGACCACTAACAAAGGACAGACTCCTTTCTGACTCACACCAGGGCAATGTGAAGAGCACCACCCATAATAAGGGTATTAAGAAACTTTAAAAAGACAAGTTTAATATTTTCTTCAGCTCAGAGTGGCCATCATTTCATGTCCAGTGACCTCCAGGGGTACCTTTGATGTCAGCCTCATTAATGCAGTAGAGGAGACTGTTTTTTGCCCCTGTAATGGCTACCCTGGACCAGATACCATACACCATACATAGTCACCTTGAGGGGACTGACTGAAACTCCTTCCTTTAGGATTAAGCTCTACTTGCCTCAATAGGTAAAAGTGTTAGCAGCAAAAAAGAGGCAAAATCCAGCTCCCATCCCAATCATGCAGGATACCATGCCCAAAGAAGACGTTTTCCCCATCCCCATGCATCCTCAATGCCAGGGCTCTCACTGCTGGACCCCATAGGGAAGTTAGGGGGGCATCAGGAAACATGCCTTGGCCTTGGCCCCAGCCAAAGAGGCAGGTCCTGCTCTGGCTACACAGAGCCAGAGGGGGAGCACTCCCTAGCCCCAGGGTCCTTTGGACTGCTAGACAAGAACAGAAATCAGCAAATTTTATCATTGACTGTTTGCCATCAGTATTCTATACAACTGGCCTTCACAGAACCCCCATGATCTTATTAACCTCCTTGAAACTGCTCTTTTTATCCATCAACCCATTTGGGATGACTGTGAACAATTGTTGCAAGTGTTTTTAACACTTGAAGCAGGGTAAGATCATCCTGGAAGCTCAAAAGCTGGTTCCTAGACCTAATAGGGAGTCAACCATTGACTCTGCCATCATAGATGTAGGATTCTCAACTATAAGGCCCAAATGGGACCATAACACCACAGAAGGTAAGGAGAGGCTCACGGTCTATCGACAGACTCTGTTGGGGGGTCTAAAGGCAGATGGCCTGCCAGTAAGGTGTATGATGTGAGACAGGGGGCCAAAGAGAGCCCAGCACCTGCAGAAGGCCTTCAGACGGTATATTTGTATAATCCAGAAACTCCAGGGATGGAGTTAACCCTGATGTTTGCCTTTGTGAATCAGAAACTACCAAGTATTAGAAAGAAACTTCAAAATCTAGACAGGTTAGAAAAAAGAGTTATAAAGAAGCTAATGATGATAGCAGAGAGAGTTTACAATACCAGGGAGAGTGCAGAAGAAAAAGAAATAAAAAAGAAAAAGAGGCAGGAAAAAAGCCTTGCCAGAATTTTAGAGGCACACCAAGAGAGACATCACCGGCAGCTCATCCTAACTATTCCTGGGGACACCAGCTGCCCACAAGGGCAGGAACAAACAGGAGCAGACAGGGAACAGTTTAAGAACCAAGAAAAGAAAGTTCCTAGATTAGGAAAGAATCGATGCGCACACTGCAAGGAGGAAGGACACTGGGCTAAGGAATACCCTGAGAAAAAGCAAAAGACCCAAGTCCCTCGGCTAGACATTGACAGTGACTAGGGAGAACAGGCCTGGGGCCCTTCCCTGAACCTGTTGATTGTTACCGCAGACTAAGGAACCTGCTAGGTAGGCACTGAAATCTTGTGACAGACTCTTGTGAACCTGGGATACTGAGCTTCAGAGTAAGCTCAGATCTGCAAGCGACAGGTGAGGAGTCTGGGCTGCATCCCAAATGGGGTGGGGGAGATGGCTTTTGGATGCACACAGGAGACTGTATTGAAAATTCTCACTCGTGCTACAGCTAAAGGGATAAGGGAATTTCTAGGCACTGCTGGGTTCTGCCACTAAGGATGGGCAGGACTTTAACTGGACAGAGGAAACAGCAACTGTTGAGAACCTTAAGCAGGAGCTCTTGGAAGCCCCAGCCTTCAGGCTACCATTCTATTTTTTTTTTTTTTTTTTTTGTAGAAAAAACGTAAAGGGGTAGCTAAGGGAGTGCTCACTCAGACACTGGGACCCTGGAAATGGCTAATGACTTACCTGTCAAAGAAACTAGATCTCACAGTGGCAGAGTGCCCCCCATGCCTACACACTATAGCGGCTGTTGCCCTCCTGATCAGGGATGCACATAAACTAACGTGGGTACAAAACTTCATGGTGGCTACCCCGCATGCCTTAGAAGGGTACTCAAACAGCCCCCGACCACTGGCTAAGTAGTACCCTTATGACTCACTACCACACCCTACCACTTAATCCAGCCAGAATAGCTTTCCAAGTTCCAACAGCCTTGAACCCAGCCACCTTACATGACTGCACAAGAATACAGGCTCAGGCTCACTTCATGCCACCAGACCTTAAGGATACCCTGCTGCCAGGCACAAAGGAGCAGCTATGTGAGGAATGAGACAAGGATGCTGGGGCAGTGGTTACCACAGTGGACAAGGTAATTTGGGCAGAACCAATGCCAGTAGGGACTTGTGCTCAAAAAGCAGAACTGATAGTCTTAGAGATGGGACAGGGGAGTATCTACACTAACAGTTGCTACACTTTTGCCACAGCTCATGTTCAAGGGGCCAGATATAAAGAAAGAGGACTCTTAACTGCAGAGGGAAAAACTATCAAAAACAAAGTGGACATTCAGAACCTCCTTAAGGCTCTATGAGGGCCTCTAAAATTGGCCTTAATCCATTGCCCAGGCCACCAAAATGGTGATAGGTCATTACAGAGGAGAAATAACCTGGACGACCAGATGGCCAGGGAAGTGACAATGATAACCACTCTAGCACCGGTTCTGCTGAACCCTGGTCCACCAAAATCCCTGATTACACCAAAGAAGATATGGCCTGGATTAGGATCCCTGTGACCAAATGTCTTGAGGGATGGTGGAAGGCTGCTGACAGTAAGGTATCTCGCCTTCCATATGGGTATCTGGTGGATGCAGGACTTGCTAAGACATTCAGAGGTAAAAATACAGAACGGAAACCAAAGCACAGAGGACCTGGTCAATAACTGCAAGGCTTGCCTGTTAACCAAGGCCATCTCCAACCCTAACACTCAGAGCATGAATATGGAGTAAGAAGCTAGGCACGTACTGAGAGATTGATTTAATAGAAATCAGGTCTGGTAAATTCTGCTACAGGTACCTCCTGTATTCATCAACACATTTTCCATATGGACTAAAGTATTCCCCATCAAGCATGAGACAGCTCAAACCATGGCAAAAAAAAAAAAAAAAAAAAAAAAAAAAGACTGCTGGAAGACATATTGCTAAGGTACAGGTTCCCTGTAATGAAAGGGTCAGATAGTAGACCAACATTTGTGTCCCAGGTGAGTAGAGCCCATCCACCATCCTGGAGATTTTTATTGGAAATTACACTGTGCATACAGACCCTAGAGTTTGGGACAGGTGGAAAGAATGAACAGAACACTAAAAGAGATTTTAATCAAACTATCCTTAGAAACTGGTGCAGTTTCTCTTCACCCTTTACCATGTGAGGAACTCTCTCTACCAAATGGGTCATCATTTGAAACTGTGATTGGTACACCTCCTCTCATAATCCCCAACCTCCAATCTAAATTAGTACTTGAAATGGATGATCTATATATGCTTGACTCTCTTAGATGTCTCTCAGAAATGTCTGGCCCAAACTTAAAGCCCTCTAAGAATCTGGCAACCCCCATGAGCTCCACAGGTTCTGGCCTGGAGACTGGGTCTTCATCTATCACCACCAATAGGGGACCCTCGAACCACAATGGAAGTGATCCTTCATCATCCTGATGACCACACTGACAGCCCTAAAGGTGGACGAAGTCACCACCTGGGTACATTACAGCCACACACAGCCTGCCAACCCACTTGCCCAAAAAGAAGAATACCAAGGAGAAGGATAAGAGACAGTTCAATAACACCCAAACAATTCGCTCAAGATCAGACTCTGACAGTGAGGTCCAACTCATTCTGGGACCTCACTCTAATATAACTCTGATAGAGATCCTTCTCTTATGGTACCAGGAAACCCACATTACTCCTGGAGACAAACTTCTATGACCAGTGACCAGATTTAAACAGCCTCAGCAGAGGGCTCCCCACCCCCCTGCCATGGCACATGGTGGCCTGATCTTGTGTGACTTGGCAGCCAGCACCTGGGATGTTCCAGACCAAGACCTAAGGAAGGATCTCCCTGAATATGAGGGTTGAGATCATTGTAACCCCATACCCTGTCCTCTTTGAGTATAGGGAGAACAGAGGGAATAGTTGGAAACTGGATGAGCTGCAGTCACCCATCACTTTGGTGGTACCTAAGGAACATTTCTATCTACATATGTCCGGGAGTTAGGAGGGACTGGTTGGAATCCAACAGACATGTGTGGGGTGCTTTCTTCTATAAAGAACAGGGATGTGAAACATCCGATAACATCTATCGAGGGCCTATCTCTTCTTGGGACCTCATAACAGTGACACAGTCAAACATGAGGCATGGTAGTAAAATTTAACAAGAGCTAGATGTCTCTGCAGACATCCCATGTCTTGCCATAAATTCTGTCAGCATTCTATAACCATTAGCAATTTTTGTGCCTACAGCCTGACCAATAATTTCAAAAGACTACCTCACTCTATGTACTGGACAAAGCCCTTGCCAGGACTTGAATAAAGAAACCTTTGTTTTTGCATCAGAAAGTCAGCTCCATGGTTTGGTTGGGGGTCTTGCAAGACAGGTACCACAATACAACACTCTACTAGATTAAACTTACATAGGAAAGATTATTAGAGCCTCCAACTCAAGGTACAGCCCATCACAGCAGAGAAGTCAAAGCCACAAGAGCTTGAACCAGTTGCTCCCATCACATTCACAGTTGGGGTGGAGGGGTGGGGGGTGGGGTATTGGGTGGCCTTGGGTCACTGGTAACCTAGGGAAAGAAGTTGCCTATGACACTGCTCTGGTAGCCATCAGTCTATCTTTTTTGGAGGGAGGGTTGTTTTTTAAGACAGAGTTTCTCTGTGTAGCCCTGGCTGTTCTGGAACTCACTAACTCACTCTGAAGACCATGCTGGCCTTGAATTCAGAGATCCTCCTGGCTCTGCCTCCTAAATGCTGGGATTAAAGGAGTGTGCTACTACCACCCCACAGTCTCTGTTGCATGTTGCCTTGGTCAAACCTGATCTAACAATATGAATCTCCTCTTACCTATTCTCTGTCAAAATTCTCAATGAGGGCCAGCAAGATGGTTCAGTGGGTAAAAGCACTGTTCCCAAAGCCTGACAACCTGAGTTCAGTCTCTATCCAGGGCCCAGGTGGTGGAAAGAGAACCAACTCTTGAACGTTCTCCTCTGTCCTCCATGCACAGACCTTGGTGTGCACACCTGCATTCTCTCTCCCCCTCCCCTCTCCTATACATACACACACACAGAATAAAAAGTATATATAAATTAAATGTTTACAAATCCTGAATGAACTAACTGGAGACCAATAAACCAGTGTAAAAAGCCATGTCACATCAGCGATGCACAATCCCATAATCTCTCATTTGACTATTATCTCTAATTTGAGATGTGTTGGTTTTATAGTTGAAAAATTACTTTGCTTGTATATAATCATAAGCATATATTTACACTTAATACAAAAATACAAAAGAAGCATTTACTACTTGTTTTTCTTTTAAAGGAGTCTTACCTCACCCAAACCTGAGAAAATTGTCTTCCTGTATGGAGGGCTTCAGATTTGGATACTATAAGCAAGGGCACAGTGAAACTCCCCAGGTCTACTCTGGGTAGGAAGGTGTTCTGAGGACCAAACTGCCAAGGCTATGAACAGCAATCTGGCAAGAAAACAAGCATCTTTTTATATGATTGTCAGCAGGGTGGGGGGTTTTGAGACTGATGCAGGCTGTTCAGATGAACTAGGTGCCTTTGCCCAGGTAGTTAACACTGGGGCAGATGAGGGAGGTAGTGGTTTTCTTGGTAAACAGAAACCAGCTTTATGAGATTCCTGAGTAATACTGACCTTAGGCTTCCTTTTATCCAATAACAGTCCTGTTTACCTACTCAGAATCCTTTTGTTTAGGACATTGTCACCAGCACAGCCATTTGGGGACCCTAACAGCAGCAGAAGTGAGAAGCAGAAAAGCCAGGCCTTGGCCCAGACATCTTTTAATTGTTCCCACCCTGGAGAGGCTGGTTAGTGGCAGAGAAGAAAGTCCAGGCAGAGTGTAGTTTGGAAGTGTTGTTCAGGAGTGAGTACAAAGGTATCTGAAAGAGACTGAAAGATTTCTGCACCCTGATAGTAAGTCTCTCTGCTGACACCATAAAACAAATCAAGCCAACTTAAAAATGAGACCAGGGCAAAAACATTACCGAGTGACCTTTCCAGCCCTCAGAGATGAGACCAGGAGAAGACACTGGAAAAACAACATGTGGTACTCTGGAAGGCAGTTTAAATACCCAGTAGGCAGTCTCTTGAACAGTTTCAGGGGGAGTCACCTCTGCTTGCCAGGCTTTCTGAGAGGGTGGGGTTTGGGATGAGGGAGAGAGGGCCTAGGCAGAGCTATGTGCACAGGACTCTCAGCTGCTAGGACAAGTGCTTCAGACCAGACTCAGGCCAAAGGGGCCACCCTAGCTCTGAAGAAGCCAAAGTTTGGCTAGATATCTTAGGGACCACTTCTTCTTATACTCTGTATTTTAGGGTTAGTTTGGCCATCTGCAGAAAGGAGTCCCCAACCAGGTAATGGGGCTAAGCCCAATAGAACACACTACTGTTGTGTCCTGGTTGTGAGACCCCCAAATAGACCACCAGAGACGTTAACTCTCCGAAATACAAAAGCAAGGTTTATTGAAAATTACCAGTTGTGACAAGGGCCTCAGTCTGGTGTACAGGCATGGTGGTGGCCAGAAGAGGTACCCACCCCTCTGAAAGCTGAGTTTTTAAAGGCAAAAGTCACAAGGGTATACATCAATTAGGGATCTTAGTACTGATACAATCCTGATTAGCTCATTTTGGGGGACTTTCCAGAATTTCTCTATTATCTTAGCTGGCTGTTTGTCAAACCCTTTTCTTTAGACTACATTCTAGGCTATATCTAGTACTGGGACATTCCAAGGTTAATTAACTGCTATCAGCCCCTAGGCTACCTCTCCTGTTTGTACTTTGTACCTGAGCAGGGCCCAGGCAGGCCTGCCTCAGACTGAAACTTGAGGTTCAAAAATGGAGTGCTTTTCTGGTTCTTCAACTACTAGTGTGGAAACCACAACAGAAAAATACTTATTTCTGGTGCTGTCTATGTATCAAGCCCAAAGAATGTAAAACAGCAGTGTTCAAGCAACTACTGGGACCCATATTCTATACTCACCATCTAGGAAGCCAGAACAGGCTGCTAATTCTAAAGAAATAAAAAGGTGTGGTGATATATTGTATATTTAATAAAATCAGCCTGGATATCAGAGAACAGAATCACCCACAGTCAAGCCATGAAGGATAGAGAGTGGTGATTCATGCCTTTAATCTTCTTACTCAGGAGACAGAGATCTTTCTGGATTTTTGTGAGTTCAAGGCCTAACAGCCAAACAGTAGAAGCTCATGTGGGGCCCAGAGAAGCTTGACCACATAGCTGCCATGACAGGTTTAATGAAAGGCAGACAGCAGGTTCTTGCTGGCAGCACATGATGGCAGCAGAAGATTCCATCCAGGGAGGAGCCAGCACCCAAGGGGAAACACCTAACATTCCAAACATTCCTTCCTGGGCATGGGACACAAAGTATACCCACTGATCTGCTGATATAGGTAAGCCTTAGCAGCCACTGCTAAATGTTAAAACATCCCTAGAATTCAAAGCAGACAATGAATTCATAACCAGTACCCCAGCCCGAGTTTAGACCCATCTCGGGACTGTAACCATGAAGCTCTGAAGTCCCTGGAGCTCCCCCCATAAAAATCCTTGCCTCGTGCTGCTCAGGGTCATTCCTACTCCACTGCTGTGTCAGATGGACATAGAGACCCAAGATAGTTTGTCAATAAAGAGACTCTTTGCTGTTGCATCAAACTGGTCTCTTGGTGGTCTTTTGGGGGATCTGGACTCTGGGCATGGCACTCACACCTTTAATCCTACCTCTAGGATTATGACACAAAGTTAAACCAGGACATGAAACAGCTGGGCGGGGAAGATACATAAGGCAGAAGGCAGAAATCCATTCATTCTGTAGACATGACCAGTCAGACTGACCACTAAATAAAGTGCCTGAAGACAGCACTTACCCTGCTCTGCCTGAGAAGTTGACTTGGTGAGAATTGACTGTGGTCTGTTTCCTCTCTCTGATATTCCAGCTTTTCTCCTATATCTGCCTCTGGGTTTTCATTATATGGTGGCTGTAATGCCCAAAGCTGGTGATAGACCCCAGACTCAGGGTATTATCCTTGGGAAGTGGGGCCCCAAGAACCCAGACTCTAGTCCAGTTGATGCAAATAGCAAGAGGATTTATTTTGTCTGTACAGGCGGGCTGCCTCCCTGCCTCGGGAGCAAGGGAGTAGCTTTGATTAACAATCCCACATCCCTTTTAAAGGCTAAAATCACAAAATTACCATAGCAACTGGGGCAATACATGATCAGTCACCTAAAGGTTACACTATAATCACAAGATTGATTACACAGCTGGGGGCTTCTCCCAGTGCTCTTAAGGGTTTTATTTCTTTATAACCAGGTGTTGGGTGAAAGACCCCAAACCCAAAACAGCGTAAATTTTCCACAAGGCCAGCTAGCAAGAGGTCAACATGAGGGCAAGCCTCATTAGATCCATAAGTTGCCAGCTGAAGGCTATTTGGCCAGTTAGCAGGAAGCCATATTGCGGGCAAGCTTCAATAAATCAAGAAACTGGCAGTTAGGACTCCTTTGAAAAAGATAAGGAAGGCCACGAGAGGGTGAAGAGACATGGAGTGTCTAATCTTAACCCAAGCCAGATGTTCACAGCATCTCCAGGATCAAAACCTTTACAACCTTGCCCCATAGCTGTACCTTGTATATGATTTGCAGCATTACCCCTTAGTGGAACTTTGTATGTAGATCAAAGTAGCCAATGAGATCCCCTTTTTCCTTATAAAAGGGGACTGTTCTTTGTGTGGGCGCGCTCAGTTAGCTGAAGCTGCTGATTGCCTGCAGGCGCTTGTGTGAGTATTAAACCTCTTGCTATTTGAAACCAGTGATCTCTGTGTCAGTTCTTGGGGCTGGGGTCTCGAAGGGTCTTTCATTGGGCACAGCTTTATTCTGCTTGGAATGTCTGGTATTTTTACCACAGGTTCAACCATCATGTCCTAATGATGACCTGAGTTGATCCCGGCCATTTAGTTTATTTTTCTCATAGGGGGTGCTCTGCTGAGTATTTGAACTGAATGCCTGGGTCAGGCCCTAGAATCCAGTGTCCTTCACTGGATCCCCAGAGAGACCACCGGAGACAGAGATGTCCCAAATACAACAGCAAGGTTTATTGTCAGTGAGATACAAGCCAGGCAAGGAGCTTGTTCTGATAGACCCCAGATTCAGGGTACTATCCTCTTGGGATGGGGAGCTCCAAGAACCCAGACTCCAGTCCAGTTGATGCAAATCACAAGAGGGTTTATTAAATTTCGTCTGCACAGACGGGCTATTTCTCTGTCTCGGGAGCAAGAGAGCAGCCCTGATTAACAATCCCACATCCCATTTATAGGCTAAGACCACAAAATCATCATAGAAACTGAGGCAAATACATGATTGGTCACTTGAAAGTCATACTACAATCACAAGGTTGATTACAATAGTCTATAATCACAAGATTGATCACAATAGTCATGGGTGTGCCCTAAGGCCAGCTGGGGGTCTCTTTGTTTTACAACCAGGTGTTGGTCATCACTATTCTGCTTGGAACTTCAGGTATTTTAATCACAGTTTCGACCATTATGTCCTAATGGTGGTCATCTGAGTTGATTACAGCCATCTGGGCTGAGTCACTCTGCTTCCTGAAACAGACTTTTTAGACTTTTAGTTCCTTGTTCTCATGGGGGTGCTCTGCTGAATACTTGAGCTGGATGCCTGGGTCAGGCCTTAGAACTTAGGGTCTTTCAGTTCCACACACCTGATGTATGAGGCAAGGAATTACACCAGTTTTTTATAGACAAAAACCACAAGGCAAGGTTACTTGGGGTCAAGTGTGCATATGTGCTGCTGATTGGCTCGTTCTTAGGGACTTTTTATAGCTTAACATTCCTGGACCTCACCTGGGTGGGGTGCCTTAGGGTTGGATCATCCAGGTGTCCTTAGATAGTGCTTTGCTTATTCTTTCTTGGAACTGGGCAAGGAATTCCTGCCAGGAATGTGAAGCTGAACTCTATTTTACCTCAATATTACAAAATGGCTACTAGAATATAAAATGGGGTTTCTTGAACTAAATTTACTCTTTTCACTGACTAGAGTTTATGCAATAAGAGGGAAATTATGGTGGCCAAGGGAGAAACAGCAAACCCATGTGCCTGCTGTCCACCATGTGAATGCTAACTCTCAGGCAACACCGGGTCCTGATAGGCAGAGCAGTGCCCTGTGGACGGGATGGAGAGAAGAAAATCCTTGATCTTGTTAAGGTGGTAAGGAAGACTTAATTCAAGATGCTTAGAATAAAGATATTTCACAGAGAGAGAGAGAGAGGGAGGGAGGGAGGGGGAAGGAGGAAGAGAGGTCAGACTCAATTTTGAATAGAACACAGACAGCAGGGGTTAAAGCTGTAGGAGGCCAGAGTGTGTCTCCAGAGATGTGCCTTTTGGCGTAAGCATCCTTCTGAGCTGATTATTTTGAGAAATTGCAGACAGAGGAAAAGTTCTGAAAACAGAGTGGGAGTTCCTCTTTTGTAAGGGAAATTTACATCTGTAAAGGAAATCTCCATTTGTAAGGGCGTCTTCCTCCCTGTACCAAGAATAAAGATGATTAAGTTTCTAGATGGAGACAGCACCCACTTAAATCTGCATGACAAACCTTAACCTTGTTCAAGAGCTGTTTCTGCTCAATTTCCATAACCTTTCTTTCTTTGTTTCCTGCAAACGATGATATTTAAGCCAGATGGTGCTATCAAAGCCACTTCTTGGAAACATACTAATTTCTCTGGTTATGGCCTATGTGTACATGAGGCTTACAGTTTATTAACCCCTAATCTGTCCTGTTATTGAGGTCCTCTCCTAAGATGTAAAAGAGAACAGGAGAGAGAGAGCAAGAGAGAGGATAGAGAAAAATTATTTTTCCTTCTCTGTGTAGCCATGGAACAGGTTAAGAGAGTTATAGAAAATTACAGAGTATATTCTAAGCACCAGACCAAAAGTTAAATAACCAAGGTCAAACATGAGAAGGTTGACCAAATAGCAAAGCATTCCCAAGTGAAGCATGTTTTACCCTCTGTCCAGTGCGTCAGTCACTGAAGTTATGAGTTTTACCCACCCATTAATCCCACAGATGCAAGAAGAATCATCAGCTCAGATCATGGCCATGAGTGTTTATTGGAGGGTCAGTGAATGCTGCAAAGCTCACACCACAAAACAGACCTCATGCATGTTAAGTTTCAAACCACAGACAAACAACTGAGGTCCTATTTAACATATCAAAGCCTGACCACCAGACTCTCCCAGCATCCCTCAGCCCGTTACAGGGTATGGCTGGCACACCCTGCCCTCTACCCTGAACTCTCCAGCCCAGGGCCTGGCTGCCCTTCCTGCAGAGGCTCTTCTCGGTGTAATGCGACATTTGGTTACCCACCCTTTTGTACCTCTGGCTGCCCGACTGCTGCACCTCTCTCCCTCTCTCTTCTTCCTTGCTCCCTCCTCTCCCAGCTCAGTCTGGACATGTCTGTCTGGACTCTCCAGATGCCTCTGACCTTGACTATGCTCTCCCACATAGCTACAGTAAACTTTCTTCTCCCCATACCTAGTGTTATGCTATGATATTGTGTATACCAGTGGATGGCAGCGAATGGCAGTGATTGGAGGCCATGGAGAGAGACACTGAGACTGAGCCCATGTAGAGATACTTTATTATTACAAAATATGGATAGATAGACAGACAGACAGACAGACAGACAGATAGATAGATGGGAAAGAGGACGAGGAACGGAGCAGGGAGAGGAGTCAGATTCACACAACCTCTGGCAAGGGAAGAGGAAGGGATTGGTGGAATGTGGATGTTGTACCCTGGTCTCAAGATCACCAAATAGACCACCAGAGAACTTTCCAAAATGCAAAAGCAAAGTTTATTGAAAAATATGAGTCACAACAAGGACCTCAGTCTGGTGTAGAGGCATGGCAGTGGCCAGAAGAGGTATCTGCCCCTCTGAAGGCTGGGTTTTTAAGAGCAAAAGTCACAAGGTTATGCATCAGTTAGGGGTCTTAGTATGGATACAATCCTGATTAGCTGGTTTTGGGGAGACTTTCCAGAATTCCTCTGTCATCTTAGCTGGCTATTTCCCAAGCCCTTTTCTTTAGAAGACATTCCAGGCTGTCTCCAGTACTGGGACATTCCAAGGTTAATTAACTGCTATCAGCCCCTAGGCTACCTCTCCTGTTTGTACTTTGTACCTGAGCAGGACTCAAAAAGTCCTGCCTCAAACTGAAACTTGAGGTTCAAAAATGGAGGCGCTTCTCTGCTTCTTCAATGGAGAGCCTTCTTATATGGAGCTTTTTGTCAAAGTCAAAACACTGGGCAGACCAGGCAAATTGCCATTGGCCGGGGCTTCAGGAAGTGGAATGGAACCCTAACACTTAGGAGCCGCATGGCCTTTCATTTATATTTCTTAATTTCATTCAGTGCAAAAAAATGTACTGGAGGAGTCACGAGAGGCTGCCTCTGAACAAGGGTAAGATGGCGTGGACTTTGGGGGGGTGGTTAATAGAGTATGTGCATGTGGGATGGTGAGAATGCATCTCATTAGTGATGCTGTGACATGTTGGCCTTTAGTAATGATGTATTAGTGAGTGATGATATGTGACATTGGCCTGGTGATGACGTGGCATTGTTGCTGAGTCACTGAAGGGAGGAGCAACCGCCTCTGAAATGTGGGCAGTTTCTAACAATGGCAAAATTAATTAAAACAAGCTTTTTCTGTGTACTTGAATTATCTCCCCCTATGGCAGAGACATAGGAAGACAGGGATTTTATGGTTCAGGTGTAGGGGTTTCCAATGGGTTATTTGGCAGGCAAATAAGCAGAGTTAAAGAGCATGACATATGTGTAACAAATTGGTTATAACCTCCTGAAACAAAGGCATGGTTGTCATTTCCTGGAACAGACAGTTCAGAACCATTTGAAGTTAAAGTTACAGGTGGAACACAGCCTGTTCAGGAGCTCACCTCAGTCCCTTCCCCCATCTCTCTCTCTTTCTCCAGACCCTGCTTCATCTCAGAAAACCTGCCAAAAGGCAGCCCCTCCCTCAGAGATACTCAAGACCACTCCTACAGAGTATTTAACTGCCTCCCCAGAGAGCAAACATGTAATTATTCGGCTCTTTCCCCTGTCTCTCTCTAGGGGCCAGGAAGACATCCAGGAGTATGTTACTTATTAAACCTGTGTTTTTTCTTAATCTAGTTTGATCTAGTCTAATTTTTGATTACTGCATTGGCAGCGAGGCTTACAATCATGGTACAAAATTGTAGTAGAATGCTGGGATTTTCCAAGGAAACACTAGTGACCTTGGTGTATCCTAATGACCTCAGAAGATCCCACCCCTGATGGGGTGTGGCCAGGTTCAACTGAGGCCCAGGAACACCGACCAGATGGCCCGTTAGGTTCCTGCTCTCTCTGGGAGGAAGCTGAACATCCAGTGCAGAAGTTCCGAATCTCCTAGAATTGCTCTTTGTATCTGAAAGTCCTTGCTCTCCCCCTAATAAATATTAATCCTTGTATGGCATAGCATATTTAATAATTGCGGTGATATTTGGCACCAAACGTGAGTTATTCCCCCCCTGTGCTAGCTTGGTTCACCCGCTGTGGGCCAGGCTCCTAGCTCCCACCCATGTTGGTTGGGAGTGGCAGCTACCACTGACCTTTTGATGTGGGTTTTGTTCCATTGCTATATTTATATAAAGCTTTGTTATTGTAGAATTTAGTACACTATGAGTTGGAGCTGGTGCCACCATTTTGGATTGTTCCTGGGCCTAGGCTGGGACTACAGGTGTGCTCCACCATGCCCGGCTTGGTTAGCATACAGCTTGGCACCCTCACCCAAAGCTCAGAGCTGAGACGCTTGTCCTTCTGCCGGATGTGGTGGCAGCGGCAACCCCCTTCTGCCCTCTCTTGCCTCCTCCTCCGAGCCGCACAACTCTCTCATCAAACACCCCACCTTTAGTGCATCCACAGTCCCATCCTCTGCCTCCACCATGATGCTCACGTGAAGAGAGCAAGCTTAGCTCAAGAAATGCCATTTTGTACTCTAGTAGCCATAGAGATAACATAGGGTTCAGTTCCACATTCCTGGCAGGGGGTTGCGCAGTTCTAAGAGAGAATGAGCTGGACACCTAGATGATCCAGGTGGGGTCCAGGACTAAAAGGAGTCTTCCATTTTAGAGAACTATGCTAAACTAAAACAGACAGAGCCTTGAGAAAGAGTCTCTCACCCAGTTCCCAGAGACCATAGCTAGAAACTGCTGTTTACAGAGGGGCAGCATGACCTCAGTTCCAACTGCAGAATCCATAGCACCCTGGCCCTGCTATCTGACCACCAAATGCTCTAGTCAAAATACACCACCATCATTCCTAGGCCTGCTGCACGTTCTAGGGTTGATGGTGGGCTTCCCCCTCTGTAGGAGACATTCCAGGGCACAGAACCAGGACAGCTTGACCATACCCCAAGGATGAGCTATGGGACCCTGCACAAAACTAGCCCAAACATGACAGGAAGAAATAATAATAATAAAGCCCCTAGCACAAGCCAATTAGCTAATGACTTGTACCATTATCCTCACCTGAACCCAATGCACAGCCTTGGGCTATTAAAGGAGCCCCCACTGTTGTGGTAAGTTTTTCCTGGCCTGTTTTGGGTCCGGGAGGTCTGTGACCTGGTGTGCGGTGGAGGTCTGCGGCGACTTTTATCCCCCAAAGAAATAAATCAGACGCTTATATTACTTCATACTGTTTGGCCCATATCTTAAACACATTACTAGCTAGCTCTTTCATCTTAATTCAACCCATTTCCATTAATCTTCCCACCACGTGGCTCAGCCCATGGCTCACCTGTACCTCTACATGTTCCTCCTTCGGGGGTCGGATGGCAACTGCCTAACTCCGCCCTTCTCCTACCTGCCTGTGCTCTGATCCTCCACCCACTTCTACGGTGCTGTGCATAGACCAAAACAGTACTTTATTTACAACGTGCGAAGAACATTCCACCACACACACCCCCATCAACCCTCCTGCATGATTCTGGCGTATGGGACATCTGGAGTGGTTCACGAGCTAGCTCGTCTCTATCAATAAACCTTGCTTTTGCATTCCACTACATCCTTGTCTTCGGTGGTCTCTCCAGGGTCTCGATTTTGGGCATAACACATGAAAGCCAGTCATTGAACACAACTGCTACACTTGCTGGCCATAAGCCACCACTGCATCTGAGTAAGGTAATTGTCTCCATTTTATGTATGTATGTATGTATGTCTGACGTAACTGGTGTTCAGAACTTTACCAATTTTTTTCTCAGCTATGTTGGAAGACTATTTACATGATTACATATTTGGAAGCTTTATCCCTTCCGATCTATGCTTCTCGCCATGATAATATATTTTATACCTCAAATAAAATGGTCTGATACCCATTTTAAAGGTTTGGAGTCTAGGGATGAGTGATTACTCTCTAAGCTGTGTGAAATGCAATCTAAGGTCGACAGAGTGGTGAACAAGGTTACTTCACTGGAAGTAGGTTTTGACAAAACTTCAGATAAAACTTTCTCCTTGGATGAGAGTTCTAAGAAAACACGAGAGGAAGGCAGCCTTTTCATTGACGATGCAGTTAAGAAACTTGCTAATTATGTCAATGAAGGGAATGGGAGAATTTTCAACTCTATGAAATCATTAGAAAGATTGCCTACCCAGGACAATCAGACCCTGAAAAGAACTATAGCCTCCAAATTTCAAGACCATGAGGATTGTATAGCAATATTGGAAAGAGGCTTTGAGATGCTATCTACCCAGAACAATCCAGGACCTCCTCCTAAGGGATATTATGGTAGGGAAGATGCTCTACCTAAGGTGGTCAGCATGAAGAGATTACCAAAACTTTTCATCTGGTGTGTTAGTGGGATTTCAGCCCTATTGGCCCCCAGCCACATGGTAGGAAATCACCCCTCCCCCTGACACCTGCTCTCTGAAAGACTAAGTTGGCTTTCGACTCAGTAAGTTATCCTTTCCAGGTCATTGCCTAAGAAAGAAGTTCAGCTTCTACTTTGATTTTCAGGGTGTCTTGCCAAAGATGTGGTCACACAACGCCCCTTCCCCCACCACACACACACACATACCAGTTACTGGGACGAAGGCCCACCTTTGTCCTGTGGGACCCCTTCTGTAGAAGAGGTTCTGCTCAAGGGCATATGCCACACAGCCACTTTTTTGACCAAGGTCTATATCAGTGAGCGCATTGCATTAGATTTCCGGTCCAGGCACAGACTTGAGAAATGGACACCTGGGATTTGAAGCCAGATCCCCAAACACCCTTGAGGCATCTTTAATAAAATCTATTCAAATTGGGGTTATCTGATACCATCTGTCCTGAATGACTGATCTAAGGTGACCACTGGAAGAAACCTTTGAATTTACCGTCTTGCACAATCTTGGGAATGTTTTTCTGGCACAGAGATAAGTGGGCAGGACTGCTCTACCTTCACAGATCCTAGGCTCTGCATTCTCACCTTCTCAGCAGCCACTGTTCCATGGCACTGCTCTTCTTGGCTAGGGTCAAAGCGTTCCACATTTCCGCCTGTCTGGAAGCTGGGACCCTGAAAACTCTGCTCTGACCATGCTGCTGAAGATACCACCGGCCCCTCCTCCACTCCTTCGGAACCCTGCCTACCTATCCCCCTTCTACGCTGCCACGTGTTTCTTTCAACGGCCTAACATTCCTCACATTTCTCCCCCACCCCCAACACATGAAACACAAAGGTCAAGGACCACATTCCTCCTCCTTAGCCACCTTCCTGGCCTCCCCTCCCTCCCACGGTGCCTCTGGGTCCTCTCATGCCTCACCCTGGATCCTGGTCCCCTCCTACACACCAGCCTAACACCCTCCCTGTCATCCTGGTCCCTTTTCATACCCAGTCTTGCCAGACTCCTGTCCTCCTCTGCCCTCTCTGAGAGGGAGCTGGAGCCCATGGGATTGTTCAAGTCCACCCTCCCATCTCCCTCCAGGACCTCTCATAAATAGAAAAGCCATTGCCTCCCTTCTCTGCTAACCCTTCTGTTTATATCAAGGAGTTTCCTATCTGTCCCAGGCTGCAGTCTAACCTGGAATGACCTCTATGTCATCTAGGCCCCAGGAGTGAGGTCCAGTTCAGGCAGCAGTGAGGCAGTGTGCAGACCACATCCACCTAGTAGACAGTGTGATCCCTATGGATGATGTGGTAGCACCAGCTACAGAGCCCTACTGAGACTATCAACAGGGTTATAATGCCTGATAGAGGTGAGACATCATGGTTTGCTGCCTCCTCCAGGGTATAGAAATGATGTCAGACAAAGTTGTTAATTTTGATAAGCTCCAAGAGATTACACAGTGAGCTGATGAAAATCTGGCCATTTCTCTAAATCGATTACAAGAGACCATGGTTCAGTATACTTGCCTTAACCCAGCCTCCCCAGAGAGAGTCACAGTCCTGACCACCCATTTCATTTCTCATTGAGTGCCAGATATTAGAAAGAAATTAAAAAGGGTTGAGGAGGGTCCCAAAGCCCCATACAGAGATTGGTAAAGATGGCTTTTAAAGTTTTTAATGCCCCAAAGGAGGCAGCTAAATCATCCTGACAGCTCACTACAACAAAAGCTAAACTCCAAGCCAAGCCTTGGCAACTGCCCCGAGTCCACCGGGGCCTTCACAAGGGAGGCAAGGGAAGTCAACCACAGGGCTCCATTCTGACAGAGCTCAGCCCAAATCGACTCCACCAGGAACCTGCTTCAAATGAGGCAAAGCAGGGCGGGATGCTGGTCACAGTAATTGTTTTGACCCTAGGCAGCTGCGGAGGCCATGACCCATCTGCTGAAAGCCCGGGCACTGGAAATCAGAATGCCCCCGCAGAGGCTCGTCCTCTATGCCACACCACAGAGGTCCAGCCTCACCAACACTGGCACCTGAGACTCTCCCAGTCTTTGAACTCCTCAGCCTGACAGAGGACCGACACCCCTAGATGTGGTGACTGTTGCTCTCTTTGAGCCTAGGGTATCGCTGCAGGTGGTGGGTAAGTCCATTGGCTTTCTACTGGACCTGGGAGCTGCTTTTTCTGTTTTAACCACTCACCGGGTCCCACAGCTCCCTCACCAATTTCTGTCACAAGGGTGCTGGGGCCCCCTCCTTCCCACTTAAGACCCTGTCACTTCCCTGCAGTCTTTCAGGGCCATTCATTCACTCTTTTCTAGTCATACCTGCTTGGCCTGCACCTCTGCTTGGTCATAGTATTCTCAGCCACTTTGGGGCCACACTTACTTTGGCATCCACACCCTCTCCTGATTCCCACCTTCTTCTCCCCTTAACAGCCTTGCAGGTTCCTACCCCAGACTGCCCTGTCCCTACCCTCCCTATGCAGTGGATCCCCAAGTATGGGATACCTCAATTCCAGTGGTGACTGCTCACTGCCAGCCAGTCCTAATTCACCTTAAGGCCTTCTCTTCCTTCCCTTCCTATTTCTGAAAGCCATGGCAGAGGCCTCTAATATGTAGATGACCTCCTCCTCTGCAGCTCACCCTGCCTCTGTCTCAGTAAGCCATGTCTTCACCGCCTCCACTCTCTGGGATATGTTTCTCCATCTAAGGCTCAGCTGGGTTCTCTTGCTGTAATGTATCTAGGCATTCAACTCAGCCCGGGGTCTAAGACCCTCACCTCTGACGGGGTCTAAGTTTTGTAGGATTTACAGCCCAAACCTAACCCTAACCCAAACCTGCTGGGAGCCTCAGAAATATGAAGTAGGAACTCATGTAGGAACTGACAATGCTGACCCATCAGAACCAAGGATCCCAGTGGAGATAAAGTCAAAAACTCAAGGAGTTTTGGTATTAATTGCCTTTGAATGTGATAGCTATTTCCTGCAGAGGATTTCTTGTGTGTGATTATAGCTTAAGCCATTTTGTTATTTTTTTGAAATTCATTTCTCAGGAATCTTTGACAGTGAACTTGATCATTTATTGGGCATTAATTTCCTTCATACATCTGGGGACATATTGATGATTTCTCCTAGTGTGTGTAAAAACAGTCACAAAGACAAGATCTCTTCTCACAAATCAGGTCTTTGTTCCTTTGCCCAGAGCAGATTCAATGTCTGTCCTCCCTGCAATTATCTTTACTAGTAAACATCTGGTCAGAGTCAGCCCCCAGACAAAGTAATTAATTTAAAACATTCTCAGATGTCCAAAGACAGCTACAGATAGATGGCACACAGGTATATCCTGAGTTCGCCACCCATAAAGATAAGAGAACTATCGGAGCTAACACCATTGATCTTAGGCCCTTAACTCCCTACAGTTACTTCCTGGATTCATTAACACAAGATCCTAACTTAAAGATTTATTGATTGTGATATAAGACAAAAAGTAATAACCAACTCCTAGTTGCAAGTGTTAAAACATTTATTCTGAAGTACTTTACCACAAGGCCAAAGCAGCTAGAAGGTAACAGGTTTCTTGTGCAAATTAAGCCTTAACAGTAAAAGATCCCTCCTAGGGAAAGTGCTTCAGCAGAACAAAAGCTGCAGCTTCCCTCCGTTGTTTACTCAGCTCACCTAGCAACAGAGGACACCCATCAGAAAAGTATCTGTGTGAGATTTTATGGAAATAGCACAAGACTTTATTTTGTTCATGTTTTTTTGCTGATAAATGAACTTTTAACCCCATGTCTAGCCACATTTAGGATTGTAGTTAGAGCACATGATTGTCCCCCTTTAGATTGCTTTGTTAATCTAATCTTTAGTTGAACCCCACCAGAAAAACCTTGACTATTCATTCCCACCTTGTGTAATAACCCAAAGTTAGCAGTCACCGCCTGTGTATAAATCTTATCACCCCTCTCTGTGACCCTGAGGAATGCAAGCCCCACGTTGCCTTGGCAAAGTATATAAGTATATATACATGAGTATATAATCCTGTGCCTTCACTGCTGCACTTGTCATGTCCATAAAAGTAAAATTAGTAAAGAGAATATGGCAAATATCTGTTATCTTATAGTTATTACGATGCTAGCAGTCACATATCTCTTGAACCCTTAGAGACAACCTTGTTGAGGCTAATACCCCAAGGTCTTCACAACCACAGCAGATAAGATTCTCTCATTTTGGGGCTGGAGAGATGGCTCAGTGGTTAAGAGCACCATCTGCTCTTCCAGAGGACCCGGGTTCGATTCCCAGCACCCACATGGCAGCTAACAACTGTCTGTAGTTCCAGTTCCAGGCAAACACCAAGGCAAATAAATAAATAAATAAATAAAGTTTTTTTTTTTTAAAAAAAAAAAAAAAAAAAAAAAAAAAGATTCTCTCATTTTGAGGCCTGATGGGGCCATCGTTGGATCCCTAACTTGGCCATTATAGCCAAACACCTATATCAGGCAGCCAGAGAGACTCCCAAGGGGTCCATCACTCACCCAGCCATTACCCACTGCCACTTGTCTTTACTGTGAGATGCCCTTCTGATGGCCCCGCCCTGTGCTTCCACCTTTATACAGATGAAAGGTTGGGAGTGGCCACCAGGGCTCTAGTCAACCTGGCCTTTGAACTGGTCCATCACATTTTTGTCCAAACAACTACTATTTGTGGATGGCAGCCAGAGCCCTAACAGCAGCACTGAACTCATCCAGGATGCTCTCAAGATCACCCTGTTTCAGCCAGTTGTGGTATATTCCACCCATGGCCTCTCAGGCCTTCCACACCATCCTTCCCTCTACTTCCGTGAGCCATCAGAAGTCCAAGTCTTTCCCTTACTGTTTCTAGAAACTCTCAGATTACCTTGGCCTCCAGTCCTGCCCTAAACCCTGCAACCCTCCTTCCTGTCCCTCCCAGATCTCCTCTCAGAGGCTGTGGAGGCCTTAAGCTCACCCTGGCTGGGTCTCCCAGATCAACACATCACAAACCCCAAACTCATCCTGTTTGTTAATGGAAACTCCCTTATAGACAGATCAGGAAACTGCCAGGCAGCATATGCAGTGATCACTTCCACTAAAATAGTTCCCTGCCAATGGGAAGCTCTTTCCAGAAGGCTGAATTAACCATCTTGATGAGAATGCTCCAGAAAGCCAAGGGTCAACAAATTAACATCTATACTGAGTCAAAATATGCCTTTTTAATAGCCCATGCCCATTTTATCTTTTGGAGGGGCAGGAGCTTCTTCACTACCAAGGCACTCGTATAGTTAATGGACCCCTGATAGCCAAGCTCTTAGAGGCCCTTAAGCTTCCTGCAAAAGTAACTATAATTCATTGCTGGGACACCAGTTCTTCAAGGACCCAGTGGACTTAGGCAATGCCAAGCCCAACTCAGTAGCCCAGGGACTGGCCACAACAAAACATACTTTGTTCTTTCCTTTTTCATATTTTGTTCTTGACGTTCTCCTATCAGCCCTGTTATCAACCAGAGGAGAGTGGTGAACTCCTGAAAAAGGGCCACACAGACCAAGGAGTGAAGGTTCTACTTAAATAACTGCCTTATCTCCTCAGGACCAGGTGCTGCCTATCATTTCAGACATCCGTCAGACCTTACACAGGTCCCAAAGCTTCGTTCCACTTCTTAGAACCCCTCTTTGATCCCAGCCATCTTCAGGTCCATATTTTTCAAGTCTACTCCTTCTGCTCAGTGTGTACCTGGTTCCTCCAGATACCTAAGCCTCTGCACCAGCTTAAATGACAACAACTGGGTGAAGATTGGCATGTTGATTTCACTCACATATCCACACAAACAATGTCCAATCCATACCTTCTAACTATGGTTGACACCTTTACGGGATGGGTAGAAGCCTTCCCCACCTCCAGGGAAGCAGCCAGTGTGGTAGCTCAAATATGCCTGGACCGCATCATCCCTAGATTTGGCCTGCCACAGACCATACAAACAGACAACAGGCCAGCCTTCCTTCACTTCCAGGGTCATAGAGCTCTCAACATCTCCTGGAAACTCCATATTCCCTATCATCCACAATCCTTGGGAAAGGCTGAGAAGGCCAATGGACTTCAAACAACAGCTCACCGAGCTCTCCATTGAACTTGGGTTATCTTGGCCCTCCCTTCTCCCCACTGCCCTTACCTGCCTCTGGGCCACCCATGCTATCCTGCAGGCCTGAGCCCTTTGAGTTCCTTTGCAGAAGGCCCTTCCTCCTCAATCACCATCTCCCAGGCTAAACTCCTCCACTGGCTGGGTACCTCCCCAGCTCTCTCTTCTGAGGTCCCTTCTCTGATTACATGCTGACAGCTACCTCCCTGCCCCTGCACATCTCTCAAGCCTGGATGGACAGGACCCTACACTGTGATCTTCTCCACCCCTTCCACTGCCAAGCTCCTGGGACATCCATGCTAGTACCATCTCTCCAAGCTCAAGTGGGCACCTATTCAAGATATGCGGTCTGTCCAGCAGTTGGTACCCTCCACCCTCTGATTTTCCAAGATATCCCAATGATCAGAGTTATCTGATCACTCTTCCCATGGATAGCCTACTCATAGGGCAGGTGTTAATAATTTTTTTCCTCTAGAAACTCACCCCCTCCACTTCCTCAAGAAACAGATGCCTGAGGTCTCCAGGATGACAGTTAACTGATGCTTTTTCACCCACCTCCTGCTGAGTGTGAGCCCACTAACTCCCGACTCCCTCTCCCCATGTCATCCCATGCCAGCAGAATGTAGCCAGACATGAACCAGCACCCATATACCCAAGGAATGTGAGATGTTCAGGTAGAAGCTCCACCTCAGTCCTCTATCCCCTTCTCCAAACCCTGCCTCATCTTAGAAAACTCACCAAATTGTGGCTCCTCCCCCAGAGATGCTCAAAACCACTCCTATAAGGTTTTTAAACTATGCTCCAAGAGAACAGATGCCTGGCTTTTTTGGGGGGGTGTGGGGGGTCACCCCTCATTCTCATCTCCTCTCTGGGAGCCAAGATATCATTCAGAAGTGTTTTGCTCATTAAACCTGGACTTTTTCTTCATTTAGTTTGATTTGATCTGATTTGTGTCAGAAACTTTTCACAGCCCAATTCTTGAGAAACAGAGGTTTAATTATGAACAGAAATGGGCCTAGTTTGTCTTTATCATAGATGCCTTTCAGGTTCCAAGATGAAGGCTGGATGGTTTATTATTGCCAACATGATTTGGAACCTGTCTCCTTGTAGGTAGGGCTTAAGGTTATGTCTGGAGAAAAGAATCAAGGTGATTTGAGGTTGTGAATGGTGATTGAAAGCCAGGAAAGACAAAATAACAACTGCCATCTGCATATGTGTCCTGAGACTTCTAGGATCTTAGCTTGTTATCCAGGGCCATACTATTTTGTGAAGCACTTTTATTTTGGGTGGACCATGACAATCTCTGCAACTACAGTAATTTGGTTCATAGGACTAAAGTGACTTGTTGCTCTAGATTCTTCCCTGATGTCCTATCCCAAGTCATGCCCAATGGGAAAGATGTTTATGGATTACCAATCTTTTCCAGATGACTCACTGGTTCCCCTAGCATTTGTCAACTGTGGGCCTCAACAGGAACCTGTCAACCTCCTTCCCCATATCCCCCTCTTCAACCCATTAGCTTATAAGCATCAGGACCTGATCCTTACAGAGACCTTCTCTGCAGGTTTTTCAAGTAAATACTGGTTCAGACAGTAACTCATTACTAGTCTGACTTTCCTTCTGGATGACCTTTGAGCTGGGTACATGTTCAGAAAATGGCTGCATTAGTGTAATCTTTCTACTCAGTTTTTGCTGAGCCAAATCTTGATTTGTTAAGCTTCTAGATGGAAGCCAATAACCAAGCCAGAGATCCAAGAGGTAGGCCTTCCTTCAGTGGACATTGATGTCAGATCCACAGTCAAACTTTTAGATCTTATCTCTTACACACATACTCCTGAATCATGTAATAGAAGTGAGGTTATAAAATATCCATGACTATTCTTAGATTTTATGACTGTGCCTCAAAGAATTCTGCCTTTTCCCTTTTTTATGACTGTAGCTGGCTAGTTGTGAGGATTGTCATGGGAGTTACAAACTGTTCTGGCACTGGTGAGTGGAAAATTTACTGTAGAGATATATTACAAGACAGCAATGAAGCTGGAAGGCAACCACTGGTTACGATACTGGTCCTGTCATTTTGAAGCAACCTGGCTCTGCCTGATCCCACATCTTGTTTTCCACATAAACTCATCCTCTGTGGTGATTTGAACAGGAAATCTCTGCTATTGACTTCTATAGGTTACCTTGATTATGAAATTTTACCACAGTAAGAGAAATGCAATTAATAAATACTGTAGAATTATGCTTTTATACTTATATTTGTACTTATATATTGGTCCCTCCTACTGGTCTAATAAAGTTCTGATTGGCCAGAAGGCAGACAGGAAGTATGGGTGGGGCTACCAGACTAAGAAAACTTTGGAAAGAGGAAGACCAGAGCAGAGATGACAGGCAGATGCAGAGGAAAGAAGACAAAAATGCTGCTCTAAGAAAAAGTACTAAGTCACTTGACTAATCATGAGTTGGTTTAACAGTAAGATTTAGCAAGTAATTTGCCTGAACCATAGGCCAAACAGCATGTAATTAATATAAGACTTCGTGTGATTATTTGGGACTGTGAGTCCAGATCTTGAGGCTAGGCCAGGCCAGAAACTTTTACTACAAATGACATTCAACATGGGCCACAATCTACATAGACCTGAGAAAACTTAAAAAAGACTCTAGGGGGCTGGAGAGATGGCTCAGGGGTTCAGAGCACCGTCTGCTCTTCCAGAGGACCCGGGTTCGATTCCCAGCACCCACATGGCAGCTAACAACTGTCTGTAGTTCCAGTTCCAGGCAAACACCAAGGCAAATAAATAAATAAATAAAGTAATAAATAAATAAAGTTTTTTTAAAAAAAAGACTCTAAAAGGGAACAAAACCAGCTTTTTAGTTGTTTCTCTCAAGTGGCCCAGGTACAGAGATATTGTGGTATGTCTTGCAGGCCTGAGCTACAAAAATGGTGGGCTTGCAGGATGCAGTTTAAGCTGCAGCAAGGCTGTTTCCCAAAGTCTCACAAGAGCCTCAGTACAAGCACAAGCTGCATATGATGAATGTAAGGTTTCTGTTCTTACAGACAGAAAGGGAACGGAGTATGGCTTCTTGGTAGCAATGTTTCTGGGGTGAGCTCTGCTTACTGGTGCCAAACAGAGGTACAGTCCCTTTATGAGTTGCTTCCTGACTCAGCCTTAGTGGCAAAAACCAGCACAAGGCTTTTTTAAGAGGCTCTGCTGCCAAACACTTAAATGGTGTTTATGAGCAGAGGGCAGTACTGCTCTACTTGGTGGTAGTATGGACCCTAAAATTCCCCAGAGTTGGAGTGGTAAACATGGTTCCCGCCAGTAAGGTAGGTTCTCACACACCAAGGAGCTGGGTAAAGTCAATCTCCACAGCCAAGCCTTTAATCTTAGCCACACTTTAGCAGATTAAAGGTGTGATTAGAAACAGAAAAGGAATAGAGAAATCTGGGTGGAGTCAGATGCCATAGTCAAGCCTTTAATTCTAGCCTAGCAGATTAAGTGTGTGGCCAGAAAAAAATAAACAGTAAAGATAGACTCAGATGAGAAAACAAAACAAAAAACCCTCTAAATGATTTAAAGTGTGTTGAAAAATATACATAGGTTTAGGAGAGAAAAGAAAAAGTAAAAGGATAGAGAATTTTTTTTAATTTACTATATTTCATACACACACATATGCCAAGTAAAGATGAAACTTACACAGAGAGTGTGGATACTGTATGTTATGTTGTCTTTTAATTATTTGACAGCTAAGGAGCAAGAACCACTAAGAGACATTTGATTGTAAATGCTGCTGGATTAATTCAACCTGTATATTTTGTAAATGCCTTGACTTCAAAATTGTAACAAAAAGACTACCATCATTATGTCACCTGCACATTCTTAGTGCCCACACAGATTGTTTGGTATATGCAAGGTCAGGGCTGAGGAATAAGAAACAACAGGCAATAATATAAGAACTGATAAAAAAAAAAAAGTATCTCTGGTAGAGCAGAAGAACTAGCTCCCTCTGTGCTTGGGCTCTTCATTCTTGAGGGATGTCAAGGGCACGGGTCATTTTCCTATAACTTCCTTATTCTTATATGTTGTCATGAGCCAGGTCAAAAGTCTCAGAAATTCATCACAAATTGTTTCCTTAAAAGTATTGGTTGACAAATTATTGTTATGGTTTTGATACAAAACCTTACAACCCAAAAGTAATAAACTTAACCAGAGGATTAAGGATTCAGAGACCAAAGAGTAACAAAACTGAATTTTAAATATGGGCTCAAGAAAGGAAGAAACCAGCTGCCATATGGGGCTGATTTGATGATATCCCTAACATTGGCAGTGATGACATTACTACCAAAGCTATGTAGTCATTTTGTGGGGAATGGACAGATGGTTTATCACAGAGCACAGCACATACTACTCTTGCAGAAGACCAGGGTTATTTTTCTAGCACTCATGTCAGGTGGCTTACACCTTCCTGTAGCTCCAGCTCCAGCCCCATGGGATCCAGTACCATATTCTGGCTTCTGAAGGCATATGCACACACATGCATAATTTAAAAAAGTTTTTTTTTCAAAAAAGGACTGTGTTCATGTAATTTTAACATGGCTAGTATTGGGGGTTTCTCCTTCCACTGTGGGTTCCAGCAACTAAACTCAGATAATTAAACTTACTTGGGAAACACTTTAAGTCACTGGGCCATCTCACTATGGCCAGCTGTCCCGGTCCACAGCTGACTAAGAGTCCTAGTTAGTTTTAACCTAAATGCTGGGACTTCACAAATAACCACTTGCTATTTCAAGAGAGTCTAAAGAACCAAACATTTATATGAGATATTTTGTCTCTGTGTATTAGTTACTTTTCTGTCCAAATACCTGACAAGAAGAAAGATAAAGGAAGATTTTTTTTTTAAAGGCTTACACTCAAGGGATTTTATCATAGTGAGGAAGACATGGAAGGAAGCAAGAAAAGCAACTAAAAGAAAGATGGGGGATGGAGAGATGGCTCAATGGTTAAGAGCACTGGCTGCTCTTCCAGAGGTCAGGAGTTCAATTCCCAGCAACCACATGGTGGCACATAACTATCTATAATGAGATCTGGTGCCCTTTTCTGGTATGGAAGCACACATGCAGACAGAACATAGTATACATAATAAATAAATAAATAAATAAATAATCTTAAAAACAAGCCTTAATATGAATCAGATAAAACCTATTTTAAACTGGAGCCCCTGAAGCCTCTTGATCCACAGTTGACTAACAGGTGAGTGGCACTCTAACCCTCAGGCCAAGCAGAGACTGTGGTCTCTGAACTCTGGTCCAGGGACATAGCCCCTAGCACACCCAGCTCCACTGTAAACCAAAGAAAGCTGGGACAGCCCCCCACAAGCTTAACTTTCAGCAAAACACAGCTGGAGGAACATCCTACAAGCCAAACACAATCTGCATCATCATATACTGACAACTGGAACCCCTGCCTCTCGGTCCACAGCTGACTAAGAGCCAACTAAGAGTCAACAAAGAGCCAACTAAGAACAACCCCTGGGACAACTGGAGACATATATCTCCTTGACCTACAGCCAACTAAGAACTGACTAAGAACAGCCCCTGGAATTACTGGAGACACACAGCCCCCAGAGCCAAAACTGACTAAGAGTCAACCAAGAGCTGACTAAGGGTAAACCAAGGAAGCTATGGGCAAACACCAGTGCAAGAATACATATAACAATATAAAGAACAACAAGGCACCACCAGAAGAAGCTGGTGGTTCTACAACATCAAGACCTGAGCATAACAATGAAGAAGAAACAACCTTAAAAACAACCTTATGAAGATAATAGAAGCTTTAAAAGAGGATTAAAAAAAAAAAACTACCTTAAAGAAATAGAAGAAAATACAAATAAAAAATTGAAATATATTAACAAATCCCTGAAAGAAAATAAAGAAAACAAAACAAACAAAAAAAGATAAAGCAAATAGGTGAAAGAAACATTCTAGGACATTCTAGGAATTAAAAAGTAAAATAGAAGCAATAAAGAAGGCACAAACCAAGGCAAAGCTAGAAATAGAAAACATGAAGAAATAAACCAGAACTACAGATACAAGCATAACCAACAGAATCCAAGAGATGAAAGAATCTCTGGAATGGAAGATTCAAGAGTGGAAATAGATACAGCAGTTAAAGAAAACACTAAAATAAAAGTCATAACACAAAATGTTCAAGAAATCTGGGAAACCATAAAAAGACCAAACCTGAGAATAACCGAAATCAAAGGACAAGAATACCAGTTCAAAGGCACAGAAAATATATTCAACAATCATAGAAGAAAACTTTCCCAACAGAAAGAAGGAAATACCTATAAAGATATAAGAAACTTACAGAACACCAAATAGACTAGACCCCCCAAAAAAGTCTGCTTGCCACATAATAATCAAGCCACTAAACCTACAGATCTTCTGAGGTCACTAGGATTTGCCAAGGTTACTAACACTTCCTTGGGTAACACCTGAATCCTACTACAGATCTTTACCAACCCTACAACTGACAGAGAACTCATCTCTAAAATATATGAAGAATTCAAAAAACTAGAGCCCAAATAACCCAATTTAAAAATGGGGTTCAGCCCATAGCTTCTGGTTCTGCTCCTGGACCAAGTGCTGTCTGCAGAGTCCCAGCGCACTCTGGATCAGGGGCGGATAAACTCTGCCGGTCACCATACCCTAAGCTCCTGCTGAGGGAATTTGCACAGCTACCCACCGCCACCTCCAACTGAGTGAGCCAACATCTGCAGGGGTCTCTGAAGGACAGACTCAGACCCCGCCCAGAGGTGAGGAGGGGTCACCAGGCCCAAGCGCCTATATCACAGCCTGGGAGGGAGAATTGAGCTCCCATAGCTTCTGGTTCCACTCCTGGGACCAAGTGCTGTCTGCAGAGTCCCAGCGCACTCTGGAGCAGGGGTGGATAAACTCTGCTGGTCACCATATCCACAGCTCCTGCTGAGGGAATTTGCACGGCTACCCACCGCCACCTCAAACTGAGCGAGCCAATAACTGCAGGGGTCTCTGAAGGACAGACTCAGACCCTGACCAGAGAGGCGACAGGAGGCACACAAACCCGAGTGCCACAACTGACCAGGAGCCATCTAATCATGAACCACTGAAGCCATGGGCAAACGTCAGTGCAAAAAATTACATAATAATACAAAGGACAACATGGTAACTCCAGAAGAGAGTGGCTATCTTACAAATACAAGACCTGAACTGAGCAATAAAGAGGAAACAGAAGGAAGCAACACCAAAAATTCCTTTTTGATGATCATCGAAGCTCTAAAAGAAGATATGAAAAAAAGCCTTAAAGAAATAGAAGAAAATACAAACAAAAAATTGGAAGAGATGAACAAATCTATGAAAGAAACATGCCAGGAACTAAAAGCTGAAATAAAAGCTGAAATAGAAGCAATAAAAAAGGC